>NW_019379785.1:136828-192465 GCF_000648655.2 Copidosoma floridanum | reverse complement strand
ACTGATTCGTTCGTAGATATCCATTTTTTTTAATTAATTAATAATAAACGTACTTCATATGAATCCTAAAGATAAAATTAACAATAAAGTGAAGTAAAGAAGACGGAATACGTGAAAGGAAAAATTGATTTTACAAAGCTTAAAGTTAAAATCTTGTGATAAAGTTAAAAACTAAGTGATGTGTATTCGACGTAGAAGGTGGCTAGTTGAATGGTAGGGTTCAATTATTGGGTTCATTTTCTGCTACTTTTGATCCTTTTTCGTAGATCAATGGTTTTGGTAAGGATTGACTTCGTTTCTGTAGTTTGTGTACAGCGTTGTCTTCTGTATGTAATCACATGTCTGTGGTAAGTCATTAACTCAACTTGTTGTTGATAAAATGCTAAATAGTAACTAATACTAAAGTGCTAGTTACTAGTAAAAGCGGTGGCAATAAGTAAATTAGCTATATAATAGTTTATTCGTCAAATGAATTATTTTTATGGCAAGCAAGTGTCGGTTATGAGAAATTCAGCAATTTATTTGTTAGGAAAAATTGGGTTTCACCTGGTGCGTATTCGACCAGGGAATCACGAGTCAGCCAATAACGCTACGCTTATGATGCTTTTTTACTGCTAGCCTATGTTACTATTTTATCTACAAATGATATATCAAAACTGTCATGTTGCTTAGCAGCAATGTTTGATTGCCTACTGTCACTTTGTTTTTCACAATACTGAGAATTGATTAGATTCTGCTTGCTGATACTTGCTTTCCAAAGATATAATTAATTTTCTTTTCTTTTATGTTTTACCAGGTTAAGTACCGCGACAGTCTAAGCATCGGATCCAGGCTAATCTCTACCTGTATTACTAATACTGTTTCACATTCACCCAGGCTCGAAAACCTGTTTAACAAGGAAAAAATTCAACAAGAAAATTATTTTGACATGAAATTTTACCGAAAAACCTTTCCTAAAACATACCGAAATTCATAGAAACTTTTTCCAGTAAAAAAAGTTATTCAAAAAATATGTTAATTTGATAAATAATCTTTATTTTTGGCAAGAAAGTGATGGCAATGAGTAACTTATCCATTTGTTAGTTTATTTCATAATCAAATTAATTTTTTGGTGAGCAAGTGATGGCAACGAGTAGCTCAGCTTTTTATTAGATTGTTCAGTAAATAAATTCATTCTTTGGCGAGCAAGTGGTAGCAGTAAGTAGCTCAGATTTTTATTACATTATTTGATGAATGGATTATTTATTTGATGAGCAACAGTCAGCAAGTAGTAGCTTACCTTAGTTTTCGTTTGTTGAATGGATAAATTTTTTTTTGTGAGCAAGTGGCGATAATGAGCAGCTCGGCTATTTATTTGCTTATTTGACAATAAATACATTTTTTGGCGAGTTAATCACAGCAATAAGTATATGAGCTATTCTTAAGTTTATTTGATGATCAAATTATTGTTTTATGAATGAGCAAGTGGCAGAAGGTTGTAGTTCAGGTAATCATTATAGTTTATTGGATGGATAAATTTTCTGATCAACGAGCAAGCGGTAAAACTAGGTAGCTCAGCTTTTTTATCAGTTGAATTGATAAATAAAAAATTTTTTTTGGTGACAAACCGACGGCAAGAAGTAACTTATCTATATCTTAAATTTATCAAACAGATACATAATTTCTTTAGCAAGCAAGTACCGGAAATAATAAGTTTAGCTATTTATTAATTCATTTAATGAGTTATACATTTGTTTGGCAAGCGAGCGATGGCCTTATAGAATCATTTATATAATAGTTTATATCAAATGAATTAATTTTATGGTGAGCAAGTGGCACCAATAAATAGCTGAACTATCCATTAGTTTACTTGATGAATAATCTATTTTAGTAGCGAGCAAAAGACGCCGTAAGGTCATCTGCTATCTATTGATTCATTTAATAAATATACTACTTTTCTGTGCAACCATGAAATGGCAATAATTTGGTTAGCTGTTAGTTACTTTTCTGCTATGTTTATTTCTTTTTTAGCCAGTAAGCGAATTTAACAAGTAAATTAGCAAATTATAAGTTTACTTAATAAATAATGTATTGTTTTGGTAAGCAAGCGAGGGAAATAAGTATTGTAGCCCTTGACTAAAAAGTCTGATTAATAAGATACTTTTTTAGCGAGGAACTGATGGCAAGGAGTAGCTTAGCTTCATTTTCAGTTTGTTTAATATTGGGATTATTTTTTCAGGGAGCAAGTGGCGGCAATGAATAGCTGAGTTTTCTTTTAGTTTATTTGATGCTCTTATTATGTATTTTGCGGGCAAGCCGTGGCAATAAGTAAATCCTATAATTAATTTATTTAACATGTAAAATATTTTTTTGGCCACAAAGTGCCGGCAATAAGAAGCTCAGCTATTTATAAGTTTATTCAACAATAAAAGTTTTATTCTGGTGAGAGCAAAGCACGGCGATGAGCAGCTCAACTTTTTATGAGTTTCTTTGATAAATAAACTTCATTTTTTGCAAGAAAGTAATGGCAATGAGTAGCTTAGTTATTTATATAAGCTTGAGAAATAAATTAATTCATGGGTGATCAAGCGGTTGCAAAAAGTAACTCAGCTCTTTATTAGTTTATTTCACAAATAAATTACTTTTTGGCAATAAGTAAATTAGCTATTTAGTAGTTTAATAAATCAATTCATTCTTTGACAAACAAGAAACAGCAAAGAGTAGCTTAGCTATTTAATATTATAATTCAAAAATCAATTATTTTTGGGGCGAACAAGTGGTGTGCAATGACTGGCTTAGCTACTTATTAGTTTAATAAAAAAAATTAATTTTTTGTCAAGAAAGTGATGGAAATAAGAAGCTTAGCTATTCATTAGTGTAATAAACAAATTTATTCTTTGGTGAGCAGGCAGTGGCCATCAGGCAATTATCTATTAATTAGTTCGTTTAATAAATATGTAACTTCTTTGGCGAGCAAGGAATGGCAGTAAGTAGCTAAGCTATTAATCAGTTCAGTTAGTAAATAAATTATTTATTTTTAGAGCGAGTGACGCCAACAAAAAGCCCAGCTTTTGATGAGTTTGTTTGATAAATAATCTTTATTTTTGGCAAGAAAGTGATGACAATAAGTAACTTAGCTGTATATAAATTTATTTTATAAATAAACTATTCCTTTGGCGAGCAAGCAGTGGCAATAAATAGTTCAGTTATTTATTAGTTTATATATTAACTAAGATGATTCTTCGGCAGGCAAGCGATGGCAAGAATGAGCTTAGCAATTTATAAGTTTATTTAATAGTTAAAATATTTATTTGATCAGCAAGAGACGGCAAGAAGTAACTCAGCTTTTTAATACATTATTTAATAAACAAAATATTTTTTGTTAATCAGCTGACAGAAATAAGTATTTCAGCTCTGTATTAGTTTGTTCGATTAATAAGATATTTTCTTGGCGAGAAACTGACAGCAAGGACCAGTTTCGCTTTTTTTCAGTTCATTCAATACTTAAATTATTTCTTCTGCGAGTAAGTGGTGGAAACGCGTTGCTTAGCTATTTATTATTTTATTTGATAAATAAATAATTTTTTTGGCGAGCAAAAGCGGTGGCAATAAGTAAATTAGCTATTTATTAGTTTAATAAGTAAATATGATTCTCTGGTGAGCAAGTAGCATCAAAATGTAGCTCATCTATTAATCAGTTCAACTAATAAATAAATAAATTATGTATTTAGGGCGCAAGAGGTGCCAATAATATGCTGAGCTGATTATTTGTTTAATAAATAATTTTTTTTAGTCGGCAAGCAAGCATTGGCAAGGAGTAACTCAGCTATTTAATTATTTATTTATTAAGTAAATTCTTCTTAGCATACTCTAACTTGTTTTTTTGTAGCAATGTAAGCTGATAACAAGGATAATTTTCACGTTTGAAATTTCTTAATAAAACAGGTCCTCTAATGCTTAAAGAAATTACTTCCCGAACATAATTGTATGGACATGATTCTTAAAAGTATAAAAAAAGTCCATAAGGTCAATAATAAAAATGTAGTCCTCTGCATTTTCAAGTATTATAAAAAAATTTAATCATATGTCTCGCTAATCAGTCAATAATAGAATATTTTATGATCATTACACTAAAGCTAATGTTTATTACAGCTGTATATATTTATTATTTCAACCTGAGTTTTCACTGATCTTGTCAAAGTCATTTACAACACACCTATTGTTGTTTGTCCATCGTAGACGTATTTTTTAAACGAAAATACTACATTCATTTGCTTATGGTGGTTGGAGCGCTCAGACTATCATAAGTGAATGCGCATATGGGTCTGAGCGGACCGAGCTCTCTGACCGCTTCGACCGCCACAAGCGAATGAATTCGTGAGGCTGTTCATATAGGTGCGACAGTCTCTGACAGTCCTATGTAGAACTAATGGTAATGTGTAGCGCTGTCGCGTCTATATGGACAGCCTCTATGGTTTGAAGCAAACCCTTACTCGAGTATTGTGAACATTTATCATTCACATTTTAATATTCATAGAATTATTAGAACATCTATTATAATATCTCTATGTTTATATCATTGTTTATGCAACATAATCATTACTGTTTATATAATATTAATGAAACGTAGGTTAAAGTACTATAAAACTGTTGTAATGTGTAGAAGATAACGCCTACGTTTGCTAAGCCTGTACAGTGTGATTATATAGAAACAAACAAGCGGAGTATTTTATACAAATATGACGGATTACCATACGTAAATATATATACCACCATCAGAAGTTGGTTCAGAGCCATTAAAAAGATGGTTCCTACAAAATGCGTAAAAAAATTTGATATAGAAAAACACTATTCAGATCCCTCATTTCACCTTAATAAATGTATGAAGTGTAGAGAGAAGAGTAGCAAGAGCTCGCAAATATGTGCGATTTTTCAAATAAAAGGTATACACCATATTATTAATATTATTTTGTCGATAATTCTGTAATGTAAGTTTATTATTATGTGAGTAATTAAGAGCACCTTAAATATTCTACAACTTATTCTTAGTATCACTTATCAACTATTTTTGCCCCATTTGTAGAATCTCTAGAGGAAGTTGAATTGTTTTTGACTCAAAATCTAAAAATTACAAGAAGAACACCAAAATTAAATTTGTCAAGTGTGTTGAATTCAAATGTAGAAAATAACAGTTATCAATCTAATAACGCTAATGACATTATTAACGATATTACAACTGCAAAATCTGATGCAAAAGTACAAAAAAAAATTTTTAATTATAATAACATGAACTAAAATCGTTATAAGAATATTTTTTTAATAGGTTCAAGCTGCTGCCAAAAAAAAGAGTAAGGGTAATGCGGTCCAAAAAATTATTAGCCGATGTATAAATGCTGATCAAGTAAGTTCCAATGATTCAGTGTTGACTACACGCACGTGTGAGAATCTGTTTCTTAATAAACATTTTGTTTTAGGGAAATAATGACGAACTTGACAATCACCTTCGGTCATCAACGCCTATCATATCTCGTCCAACTTTTCCTGAAGATAACTCACAGTCAGCTTAGAACTTTTGTTCTATGCGTTTAAAACCAAGATTTGTCAATTATTTTTTATAACCATGGATATAGGTGCCTTTGGTGTGGAAGATCTCATGAATCAAACCGTCAAATCTACAAACAGAACAAGCTGTACCCCCGTGTCTCCAACAAAAAAAGAAGTCATCGAAGATGAGTTTGTAAAGTATTTAAAATTAGAGGTTTCACAGCACAATAAATATCAGATAAATTGAGTAAATGCAATTCTTATCATTATTATGCAATATCTGCTGCAAGAAAACGCATATTAGATAACTTGCGAATATTAATACTCAAAATTATGAAGATGTAGACACTAATACTTCTTCAAAAGACAATCATTATATATGTATTACATTAAACTAAGAAATTGATTCAAAGAAAAATCTAGCATTTAATTTGAATTCAGCTCATAGGTCATATTTTGTTAAAACTAAGCTTTAACTGTGATCAAAACCAAAAAAGCTGTAAGCTCATTGTGAAGTCTCTCATTTATTTCATCTTTTGATATTTAAAGTGTAATATCAGTATTAAGAAATTAACAAAATCTTATTTGTCAATTAATATATGACAAAAGTACTTTATGTAGTGTTCTTCTTTAATTATACCTTTAAAAAATTATTATTTCTACATGTATTCGATGTAAGCCTCGTAGGATAGATTTTAGTATTAGTTATTGCCGCATAATGCTTTTTTATATTATGAAATAATGCTAAATTGGTGCTGTTTTTTTTTGAACATGCTAAATAAGACAGGTTTTAGTTCTAACTTTGGCCTTTTCATTTATTTTTGTACAAGATCCTTGGCACTTGTAATCATGTCTCACCTCGGATATGCTAAAACACTCTGATTCCACTGTTCATTATTTTAAATCGTTAAATTTGTTTTTAAAACCACAATATAAATTGAATTGTTAAAAACTATTGGAAAAAATCACATGGATTTCCCATGTGGTACAGGCATAAAAAACCACATTTTTTATGATAGTACCATACAACAAAAACATGGGTTTTTTTCAATAAAGAAACTATGCTGAACTGCGCTGTACTACGTCAAACTACGATGAACTGTATTGAATTGCCAGAATCAATACTTAACATAATCAATACGTCCATATATATATAATTGTCCACAAAACTGTGCCTAACTATGTCGAACTGTGCCAAACTGTGTCAAACTGTGCCAAACTGTGTCAAACTGTACCAGATGTTCGAAATGGCTATAGCTTGGCACACATTAGCTCAATTTGGCCATGCTTAGCTCAGTTTGGCACAATTTTTCAAGAAAACCATTTCCACAGAGATGTGGAGCTCCTTGATCTCGATTAACAGGTTGAAGATTGATAGGTTAAAAATCAGTTGGATTAACAGCAGTGCTTGAAACGTGTACTGAAAAAAATGAGTAAACAACCCTACTGAGAATATTCAGGTGACTTGTCATATTATTTGTCAGGTGACATGTCAGATGAAAAGTCGTGCCAATTTACTATATAAAAGTGTCATGTAGAATTCTCATGTGGACTTTTATAAGCTGGATTTTCAGCGATTCAACAATCAAAAAGTGAAACTTGTACTTCTAACTGCTTAAAAGCTGTTAAAATAGCTAATATAAATAGAAAAAAAAGCATCCTGTATTGGGATTTGAACCTGGGCCGGAATACTGGCAGTCGAGTATCTTTACCACTTGGCCAGAATGGATTACACACTTGAGATAGAATTTTCGTCCTTCTCAGGTACATCTAAAACTAATATTTATTTTATGATTTCGTGAATAACATTTACCGCCTTAGTTTTCTAATTGATAATTAACTTTTTGTAAATGTACATTTTACATTTTTTTCGAAAACTATTATATTCACACAAAAATTTGGAAATTGTTATCTTAACTAGAATTGGAAATTGTTAAAAGCATTATTTTAAAGACATTTCTGTTGGTATTCGATACGCACATTAAAGTATTGAAGAGGAAAAGGTAATACACAATCTTTTTGTAGCAGTTAAAACAAATTTATAACATTTTTTAAAATAGACTTTTTTCCCTTGGAAAGTAAAGTATCCATAAAGTTTAAGTAAAATCTGTGAGCGAAAAGAAGTTGTAAAATAAATTATTAGATTAACTGTTGACGAATGTATTAAGAGACACGAAACAATGTAAAATGTACATTTACAAAAAAATAATTATCAATTAGGAAACTAAGGCGGTAAATATTATTCACGAAATTATAAGATAAATGTTAGTTTTAGATGTACCTGATAAGGACGTAAATTCTATCTTAAGTGTGTAATCCATTCTGGCTAAGTGGTGAAGATACTCGACTGCCAGTATTCCGGCCCAAGTTCAAATCCCATTACAGGATCCTTTTTTTCTTCTATTTGTATTAGCTATTTTAACAGCTTTTAAGCAGTTAGAAGTACAAGTTTCACTTTTTCATTTTGGAATCGCCGAAAATCTAGCTTATAAAAATCCACATGAAAATCCTACATGACACTTTTATATAGTAAATTGGCACGACTTTTAATCTGACATGTCACCTGACAAATAATATGACAAGTCACCTGAATATTTTCAGTAGGGAAAGTACTGTACAGTAAAATTTTGTTAGAATAATATACGTTATTGAGCATACTAATAATATAGGCTTGTATTATGAGAAAAAATATTATAAGATGTACCTTCTTTAAAAAGATTCTTGAATAGCTAACCCCGTTGTGGATCAGATGAAATTCTCAAGGATCTGGAATTAACCAGATTTTTACCAAGTACTGGGTAATATATGATTTAGTTGGAACAACAAAAAGTATAGCATTCAGGAACTTCTCTGTTACATCTTGAAAATATCGTCTTACGTCTTTACTGCAAATGTTTCAAAAGGCATTCTCATGACAGATATACGACAAAGTAATTATAGGTTGGATGTATTTTTTCGAAGAAATCAGTTTAGTATAACGTTAGTAGAAAAGGTATCAAATGTATTCGTGTTGAAAGTACTATATAATAATAATTACCTGTTATGCATCACATAAACAAGTACACTTTGAGTGTAATTATAATAATAAGCGATAAGCTGCTGGTCTGCCATAAATCAGCTGTTGTACATTTGTATACGGTAGCGGTTATATCTATTACTTGTACAAGTGTGATGCATATTCTCCTTTTTCGTTTGGCTTTGCCTCTTTTCTCATGTATATATATAGGTGCCTTTGGTGTGGAAGATCTCATGAATCAAACCGTCAAATCTACAAACAGAACAAGCTGTACCCCCGTGTCTCCAACAAAAAAAGAAGTCATCGAAGATGAGTTTGTAAAGTATTTAAAATTAGAGGTTTCACAGCACAATAAATATCAGATAAATTGAGTAAATGCAATTCTTATCATTATTATGCAATATCTGCTGCAAGAAAACGCATATTAGATAACTTGCGAATATTAATACTCAAAATTATGAAGATGTAGACACTAATACTTCTTCAAAAGACAATCATTATATATGTATTACATTAAACTAAGAAATTGATTCAAAGAAAAATCTAGCATTTAATTTGAATTCAGCTCATAGGTCATATTTTGTTAAAACTAAGCTTTAACTGTGATCAAAACCAAAAAAGCTGTAAATCATTGTGAAGTCTCTCATTTATTTCATCTTTTGATATTTAAAGTGTAATATCAGTATTAAGAAATCAACAAAATCTTATTTGTCAATAAACATATGACAAAAGTACTTCATGTAGTGTTTTACTTTAATTATACCTTTCAAAAATTATTATTCATACATGTATTTGAGGTAAGACTCGTAGGATAGATTTTAGTATTAGTTATTGCCACATAATGCTTTTTTATATTATGAAATGACGCTAAATTGGCGCTGTTTTTTTTTAACACGTCAAATAACACAGGTTTTAGTTTTAACTTTGGCCTCTTCATTTATTTTTGTACAAAATCCTCGGCGCTAGTTGTCATGTCTCACCTCAAATATGCTGAAGCACTCTAATTCCACTGTTCATTATTTGAAAATTGTTAAATTTATTTTAAAACCACAATATGAATTGAATAGTTAAAAACTATTAAAAAGAAATCCCATGGATTTCCCGTATGGTAAAGGCATAAAAAACCACATTTTTTATGACAATACCATACAATAAATACATGCCTTTTTTCCATAAAGAAACTATGCTAAGCTGCGCCGTACTACGTCAAACTGGACTAAACTGTGTTGAATTGCCAGAATCAATACTCAACACAATCAATACTTCTATGTCTAATTGTCCACAAAACTGTGCCCAACTATGTCAAACTGTGACAAACTCTGTCAAACTGTGACAAATTGTGCTGATGTGTACTAAACTATGGCCATTTCGAACATCTGGCACAGTTTGGCACAGTTTGACACAGTTTGGCACAGTTCGACATAGTTGGGCACAGTTATGTGAACAATTTGGCACTGTTTGGCACAGTATCGCACAATTTGTCAAGAAAACCATTTTCACAGGGATAGCAGAAGAGCAGGCAGTCAGGCAGACTCTTTGATGGTCTCACATAACCACAGTTGTTTTTTATTTTTATATTTATTCTGTGGATTATATTAAAATTAATGTTATAATCATGAGAACTTGTACAGTCTGCAAAAAGTCTTTAATAGCTGGTGACAACAGTCGTAGTTTGCACAAGTAAGTATAAGTTCAAGAAAAATCGTATGTTTTAGTAAAAAATTGTGAACTCAGAGAAATTCATCTAATTATTATGTTTGCTNTAATTTATTTATTAATTTTAAATTTCTTTACTTCAAAATGGCATTATAGTTATTAAAAATAATATGTTACTTAGCACGTGTATAATAACCTAACTTGTGATATTGTTAACAGGGATGGGCTTAAAAAATGTCATGTGTTGACAGTAGTTATTAAATTGTTGGTACATTGAACTGCATAAATTTTTTTTAAGCTGTACAATTAAGTACACCTTTTTTGAAATAAATATACAAGCATTTTATTCAAACTTTGGAATAACATCGTTTATCAACTGCGTTATCCTTTTCTCTTTTATCAAAGAGCTAAACATATTACACGACTTATTCACAGAATAAAAGAGAAGCAATCCACTGCTTCTTTTCCTAGTCATTTCAAGAATTTTGCGAAAACTCTACACTATCACTCTCCAGCAGCATATGATATGGTAAGGCAAAGTTTCTTGAAATGTTTGCCATGCTCAGAAGCCTTAAACCGATGGAATTGTTCAAAAAATTACAAGCCTGGAATTTGTCACAAGATAATTGAATATGTCTGAAAAATGGTTGATATCAACCACAGCAAGGCAAAGGATTTAGTGTTTCACATTACTTTTGACGAGATGCACATTAAGAACTGGGTATTCTACTGCACAAATTTGCACGAATGGAAGGTAATAGTAGACCTAGAAGGTCAAATTTAAGAACTGAATTAACAGGGTACAAGACTCCAGGCAACCAAAGCCTTAGTTTTCTTGCTCCTTAATGTTAATAAAGGGATTCAAATCACCGGTGGCGTATTATTTCAATAACTCGTTAACGGGTAATAAAAAATGCGTTCTTTTGAAAGATCTATTACTTGAATTTGACAAACACAGATTTCATGTTGTCAGCGTAACATTCGATGGAGACGAATCGAATCAGAAAAGGTGCAAGGTTCTGGGTGCAAACTTTGATTACATGAGTAAATCTAATTTTTAACTTTATTTCCCTCATCTCTCCACGTCAGTTGATGTGTATATTTTTTTTACCCTTGCCACATGATAAAACTAGTTCGAAATTATTTGGCGCTACAGTGATCAATTATTAATAAAGATAAATTTTCAATTCCTTGGAAATACATTGTGAGGCTAAACGATGTGCAGTATGATGAGGGAATGCACTGTGCTTGCTCGATTACAAACAGATATATACACTTTCTCAACGAAAAGATGAAAGTTTTTTTGGCAGGGCAAGTCATAAGTTCTAGCACCTTATCAGCTTCAAATTACCTTGAGAATACCCTATAACTTAAGGATTTTGAAAATGCCTCGCATACTGCGCAGTTTTTCCAAACATTCAATGATACATTTCATGTTTTGAATACAAAAAATTTATATTGCAAGACACCTAGTAGGAAAGCTACAACAGAAAAATCATTACCTGGGCTGAAAAATCTAATTTAAAATTTTAAACAGTATGTGGAGCAACTAGAAGTATATGTTCCAGAAAAAAAAAAAAAAAAAAAAAATTGAAAGATGTACAAAATATTAATTTTAAAGAAACAGGTAAATCCGTAAAAAAACCTGTACTCAGATTGTCATTTGTGAAAACTGGCTTTCTGGGTTTCATTATTTTGCTGCGGAGTTTGTATGCACTGTGCGAATAATTAAAAACAAAAAAAACAATCGATTTTTTTTTGTCATACAAAACTAGCGAGGATCATGTCAAGAAGCTTTTTGCGTTGATAAGACATATAAATGGTTTTACCAGTAATCCAACAACTTTACAGTTTTAATCGACGTGCAAAAAACTGTTACTAAATAATATAAATGTTGAAGTGCCCGCATCTGCCAATCGTACTCTATAGGATACAACTCTAATGATATCAAATACAACTGATACATCTTCTATACAATCTTCAGTTTCTAAGAATGGTACATTTAATACAAAGAAAAGTACAAAAGTTACTCATTTACGTTTATCAAAAAGTAAAGATTTCCCAGTCGCATCATTTTCAAATAAAAAACATGTCTTGGTAGAACATGACTACTCGGCTGAAAGCGGGTGATTACAGTCCAGATATTTAAAAGATATAATTTGGCATACTGCTGGAGCTATTACGTATTCTATTAAACAACAAATTTACTGCACAGAATGTAAAAATATATTGCAAGGCTCTGCCACAATGCAATCAAGTCTGAAAATTGTAAAAAATAGAGGGGGCTTACACCATGCATCAAATAACGTTTTTACAATCTGTTCTGCAACTGAAAAAATATTGCGTCGTTTTAAGAATAATTTATTATCCAAAAATCTTTTTTAACAATTATGTCTGAAACTTTGCAAATTTTACCTTTCAACATTTTTAATAACGATAAACATAGTTTTGAACAGGAACCCTTGTACGATCATCGTCAACAGTTAATTTACCTCGTTATTCAAAACTATTTAGATAAGCACCTTAAGCACGAAAGCGAAAAATTATGTGACTCAAAACATAGGGTCCGCATGCATAGCAATAAAATAACAATATTTTATTGTAAATAAACGCTATTTATAATAATCAGTTGTCAAATGTTCGATAAAAACCATTATCTCTAGTTAAGTGCAATGTATGTTATAAATTGAACGTTTTTCCTATGATAAGTCATGCGATGAATGTTAAATAAAAAAAAAAAAAAGCTTTCTGTAATATACATCAATTTTATTGCTGTTACTGATTTTTTATTGATTATAGTCATAAATGTGTTAATACTTCTTTAAAATTTGCTTACCAATATTAAATAATATACATGAAAGCAACCACATCGCGCGCGCGCGTGCCCACACACACACAATACACACACACATATATGTATATATATATATATATATGTAATGGGATTACCTTTTAGGTTGTTGTGGATTGTTAAGATGTGTGTGGCTGTTTCAGATTTAATGTTACTAAGTATTTTAGCTAGGTATTAGTGGTACAGGTAACTGGCTCTATCCCTAATAAATATTAGTCCTGATTCAGCTAAAAGGATATTAGTTGGCGTGCTCATACGGTATCCCAACGCATATTTTATTGCAGCGTACTGGATCTTTTCCAGTTTGCTTATCATGTTAGCGTTGTTTGGTAAGTAAAGAAAACAAGCATTGTCGATCAGAGAGCGCACATATATTTTGTACAAAATAAGAAGAGTCTCTGGTTGAGTGCCCCACCAAGTGCCGCGCAAATATTTTTAGACTCTAAGTGCATCTTCTGTGAACTTGAGTAATATGTTCTTGGAAAGAGAGTCTATAATCTATAACTACACCAAGAAATTTGACCCATTCTGAAGACTTAATGGATGAATTATTAATTTCAATGACTGTTTTACCTGGTTTGATACCTCTTTTTTTGGTATGTAGAAGTTTAGTTTTGGGAAGTGAAATATCAAGGTTTATGTTGTGTAGATTAAAATTTAGTGTTTCTATAGCTCTTTTAAAGTTATCTAATTAGTCGTTTGTATGGTTGGTTTTGACATATAACGCAAGGTCATCAGCAAATTGAGATATATAAATAATTGGAGGTAGGTCTGTAGTGATTGAGGCAGTGTAGAGAGCATAAAGCAATCGGCTTAGTACTGCACCTTAAAGTAAACCTCTTCAGGTAGATCGATAGCTGTGAGAGTCATGCCTAGTGAAGATGTGTCTTTCACGGGTTATAAAATTTACAAAACTAATGATCTTTGGAGAGAAACCCATGTTTACAGAGAAATGATGTGAGTGAAAGAGGCCTATGACTGTTGCCATTAGGCTTCTTTACCAAGTGTATGTATACATTTTGATACTAAAACTACTGTCTTCTTTCTCCTTTGTCATTATTAAGGAAATTTAAATAAAAAAACTTGGAATCTTGGAGCATGGCTATTTATTTCATATTATTAATCGGACAATATGATACAATATTTCGGAGTCATCCTGACTCCCTCTTCAGGAAACTGTACAAATTAAAATATTTATGGTATAAAAAACATTATGACATATTACATTAAGTAAAAATGTAAGTCACCTATGCAGATGCGAACATAAAAGTGTTAAACGCAGTATGACTGATAAAGATGAGTCAGTCATAACCATGGCAATGGTGTACTAATAATGAAATAAACTTACTATTATAGATTTTACCAGTTAAAATGTATGTACAAATTAGTTATTTACAATATAAGTCACAATATAAGTCACATCCTGACTCAGCCCTTGTAACTGAAAGATATTGAATGTGGTAATATGGTATTAAGGTTTTGTCACCACATAAGGGTGCACCCATGGTCAATGTATGTACAGGAAACAGCGACCAACAGAAACGTGGCCATCAAGTGGCACACCCATCAGGCAACTACCGTCAAGAGCAACGCCACCCATGCATCATGTCTTTAAGTTCATATAAAAAGGACTTGGAATGACCCTGTAGCTTATTGGTATCTAGTTTTCTATTAA
The DNA here is from genome assembly GCF_000648655.2 of Copidosoma floridanum. The sequence continues at coordinate 177,744 of NW_019379785.1, read as the reverse complement.
CATTACGGTTGAAGTACGAAATATATAACATCTCCGAAAACTCCCTTTTAAATTTGTTGTCTTCTTGGTCCAAAATTTTGACTTCATCAAACTTGAAAGTATGGCTGAACTCAGAACAACGCGCGGCAATGACAGAATTTTTATCACACTAGTGAACCAGTCTCTCATGTTCGTCAATACGTGTGGCCAACCTGCGCTTACTTTGACCAACATAGAACAATCCACACTCGCACTCTATCCTGTCAACAATGCCACTTCTTTGCAATTTTGGAGTCTGATCTTTACCTAGTCGGATTATATTCGTAAATTGATTAGAGTTTTGGAAAATAGTTTTTAATTTGTGTTTAGAAAAAAATGAATGGAGAGTCTTTTCGAGACAAAGAAAGAAGAGTTAAATAATGAATGAGAGTCAAGGACTACTTTCCATGACAGGTGGTGACATCTCACAGTTGGTGAGTGAGTTAGCGTGGTTTTTTGTTTTTATTAAGTCTATTAATAATACTTATTCTGGCTTTGATGTATTTTTCTATGAAATATGTAGGGTAACCTTTCATGGTAAGAGCTCGTCTCGCTTGATCAATGTTTCGCGACCTAAACTTCGGATCTGCTAGTTTAAAACATTTGTCAATTAATGAAAAGATTGTTGCGATTTTTTGTGACACTGGGTTGTGAGAGAAAAAGTTTAGAAGTATACCGGAAGATGAAGGCTTACTATATAAATCTATTTCGCAAACGGAATCCGCGATACGAGTGATGGTGACGTCAAGAAACGGAATGACGCCGTTGTCTTCACGCTCCACCGTGAACTGTATGAAAGGTTTGAAATCATTAAAAATCCCTAAAACAGTGTCAACACTATCCAATCGGATGATCAAGAGACAGTCATCAACGTATTTCCTATACAACAAGCAAGAATCTCTACATCTTGGCAACACGGATTTCTCCAGGGACTCCAAAACGATTTCTGCAATCCAAGGTGATGTACATCCACCCATAGAAGTGCCACATGTCTGTTTGTACGTGTGATTGTTGAAAGTAAAATAGTTAGAGTTAATTAGGAATTCTAAACCATCAAGAAATTCTTTTCTGTCTAAATGTATGCTGTTGAGGGTATGTATACATCTCTCCAGGAGTCTGAGTATGAGTTGGATAGATACATTGAATTGAAGACGTCAAGAATCATTAGCTTGTATTAAATAGGTAGCCTATAAATCAGGCCGAAATCTATGCCATCCATGCCACGAGCTGACTTGTGATTTTTACTATCAAGCGCATCATTGAACTCTGCAAGAGAGAAAGGATAGTCAAAGAAAACGTTTGGATCCGCACGACGAAGAGATTCAGGATTAGTTTAGACCCTCGGAGGGCATATTTTTTAAAGTGCTGTTTCCAGCTCTGCTTCATTAAACTGCATGTTTTCAGTAAAGTGAAAAGATCTGGCTATAATCTAGTGATTTTTGAATGCTTTGAGTCAATACCATACATATGTTGGATTTGTGCGAAAATTAAGATTAGCTGTAAACTGTTAATAGCTGTTTTCTTTTTTTTTTAAAAGGCTCTTAACTAAGGCACATTGCTTTTTGTGTTCTACTAAGTCGTTTAATTTTAAAGTGTACAGGTATTTCTTAATGGCTGCGGTTTTGAGCCTGGCAGCCCTATCGCATTCTGCATCCCACCACACCACAGGATTTCTATGTTTGCGTTTTGAGATCTGTTTTTTGTTTGGGGTAGCAAGTTTAACAAATTCAGTGATAATAGAAGTAAACATAGTGTATCTCTCCACTGAAGTAGATAGATCATAATCATTCAGAAAAAACTGAGGGTAAGCTTCTTGTAAAGCTTGTTCAACTCTATTTCAGTCAGTGTGCGTAGTGCTACATTTAAAGGTTTTCCCACAGTAATAATACTTTTGAGCGTTAATACTTATGTGAAACGGAAAGTGATGGGACTTGTACGTAACATCACACATCTTATAATCAACCCAGTCAGAAAGGTTTTGAGTTAAAAAGATGAGATCAAGGTCTGATCTGTAATTAGTGCTGAGTTTTATACATGTACGCGTATCAAAGTTATGTAAATGCAAATTACGATGACAATAAGCAACCTCCAAACGTCAACCGTTGTCATCATTGTTATTACAATTCCAATTAAAATTTTTAGCATTGAAATCACCTTAAAACAGAGAGTAGCCGTTAATGTTTACACAGCCAACGATCTCGTGCCATTCTAACTGGGTCAGCACATACTCAGGTGCTCTATAACAAGCATATAAGTTAATGTTAGGTTCGGTGTTATTAATTTTAATTTCACACATCTCTACCGTCTGCAATGGCGAAATCACAGGTAATTTGGTGAATGCTAAGTCATCACGTATAAAAATAAGTATACCGCCTCCATCAGCATGAATTCTATCATGTCTGTAAGTGCAAAAGCCTTGAATTTCGTATGTCTCATCAGGAGTCAGCCATGACTCAACAATGACTGTAATATCAAAATTAGTAGAATTTTTTTTTAACAGCTGTTACTTTGTTGCAGTAACTCCTGGCGTTCCTTAACATAATTCTAAGCGAGGTGCTATATAATGAGTTGTTGTCATCAAATGCATTGTGCATGCCCGCTAATATTGCGCTATCAAAAATGATTTTTGCTATACTTGATTTATATAAAATTTATGTCTAAATCTAAGTTTTTTTTTTTAATAAAAAGTTTATATAAATACGTTGAATTCCTCTTGTATCTCCTGTGTAAAGAAATCCTGCGGATATCTTGTTTGGTGTTTAGGATTGTCTGGGTATGTGCAATGAAGTTCAAACTGCTCGGTGGTTCCTTTTCTGCTGGGTAAGTAATTCTTTTCGATGGATGTTTGGTCCCTTACTTGTGTTGATTGATGGTGTACATTCGTGTTGATAACGACTTTTTCCATAGTTTTTTTGTAAGCTGCGAGGTAAGTTAACCGTGGTTTATAACTATGCAGGTCTGTTCTGCCTAGAAAATCTGGACAATTTTCTTCTTGGTATTTATACCAGTTAGTTCTAGGTGCAGAGGTTTTAGTCCTGGCAGGTTTTGGCAACTTTGTAGTAGAGTAAGATTGTCCTTGCTGTGGAGAGTTGACTTGTGGCTCATTGGTCTTATTATGTTTTACGGCATGAGTATACAAGTTGTTGGAGTCAGATTCTGCATCCTTTGGACGTATCTGCGGTGGTCGTAGACAATCGTGGTCATTTATGTTCTGTTGCTCTGTGAGCGGAGGAAGGGACTCTTTAGTGAGGGCTACATTGTGTGGGGTAAAAGCACCCGTGGAAATTTTTCTTGCATCCTCTATGGGCTTTTTTTCCATAGCGACAATGTACTGCACATATTGTTCACGTATCATGATTAGACATCTCTTATCCACAGCAAAGTGGTCTCCTAGACAGCTGGGGCATTTAGGAGAGGCAGAAGTGCACTCACCGTCGTGTCTGGTTTCACTGCACTTTTTGCACTTAGGACTAGCCCCACAGTCTGACGAGTTGTGGCCCAGTTTATAACAGGAGAAGCATATTCTTGGAGTTGCAATGTAGGCACCAACTTCGTGAGAAATGCCATACAAATAAGCCTATGGAGGTAAGTCTTGTCCAACAAATAAAACAATAATAGAAGTGGTTGGCAATCTTCTGGGCATATCCTCGCCCTCCTTCTACTGTGAATTCCTCTTTGTTATCCTTTTAGCATTGTAGATTTCCATACTACACTCAAGGTTATTCAGAATATCCTCCTCTTTTACATCAGTATCAACACCTCGGATTACACCTTTTCGTATCAATCTGTGGTAAGGTATGAATATATTACAGCCTTTGTCTTGTATTTCTGTGTCACTTATAAGTTTATTGGCTTCTTAAAAATTGTTTAAGAAGACTTCAATTTTTCTAGTTGACTAAGGTACTATATTGTCTACTTTATACTTGTTATACACAATTTTACTTACTGCATATCTATGCGTCTTGGGCGTGGGGCCTTCCTTAGGTCTCTTACTGCAGATTAGTACACTGTATGGCCCTTTATTCTTAGAAGTATAACATTGTTGTATCGAATTGGTTTTACTTTTACCGTTATTTTTGTTGATTGGGATAGCGTCAGTTGCTGCTTTTTTATCACCAACCTGCATGGAGGCAAGTAAGATCAATTATTCAGCAGCTTGTTTCTCCTCTGCATTGGACAGCCTAGTTCATTGATGTTTGAGGATAACATTGTCGTTTGAGCCATTCACGTTGGTTCGTTTTAAACTCGTCCTCTCGTTGCTTCCGGCCTCTTGGTCAGAGGTATCCTTTGCTTGTATCATGTCAATTACTCTGGGGTGGTAACGCCTCCCAGATTCCCCGGGTGGCTTAGCTAGTCTTTTAACTTCCTTTATACTTTATATAACGTACTAGCGTGGCCAGAAGGTAAGGTTAGTAAGCCACATTTTCTGATCTCGCGCCATAGCGTGATCTAAAAACTGGTTCTGTACCTTAAAAGAACAGTATAACATCTTGCCGTTGCAAAAATGCTCAATTTCGTGCAATCAACTCTTTTCTTTTGCGTTGTAATCGCAGTTAATTGCAGCACACCGAAATTCGCTCACACGATCCACCATCCGTCCCCAAGCCAATCTTGTCCAGTATATCACACAATATATATACTCACACAGATGTCTGGCTCTATACTGTACATGTATACCTATATACAAACTCTTTACGCTGCGTTAGAAAACGCAAGAGTTCGAAAGAAAAAAGCCAACGTCCCGTATGCGTTGGCTCTGTGGCTAGCAGGTATGCCTTTACTTCATTGGAGTGCTTGCGTTTAAGTCACAGACTGCATGTAGATGTCGCATGACTTCGTATGAGTTATTTCTATTCCTAGCGTTTTAGGCATAAACGTTATGAGCTAATCGCATAGGTTCATAAGAATAGGACTATTTTCATAGCTACTACGCGTTTTTTCTATGATTCTTTTCTCTGTGTGGTTAAACACCTCAAAATGGAGAGGACTACAAAGAAACTCGTTGAGCTGGCGGTCAACGCTGTAGGCACCCTTAAACATCACCAGGCTCGGCTTGAGAAAGTGGAAGAGCCAGGGAGTAACTAAGCAGTGAAGGAGAATTGGAAGGCAAAGAGTAACTGAAGGCATGGGGGGAAACCCCAAGCCCAAAATAAACACTAGAAAAGGGCCCGAAGAAATCAAGAAGTCTCTCAATTCTTAACGAGCTTCGCTTTCCGTAATTGGTGTTGGGGCCGAGGAATTATCAAAGGCTACAGCCATTATGCATCCAACTCTTAAGTCAAGTAAAAATGATGATTTTGCGTTGTCGTTTTCTGCACTAGTTTTAAACGAGCTTACACATTGTCTACCTAGAGAATATCTTTCGACAGGTAATTGGCCACATATTCAAGGTTTAGAGATTGCGGATCCACATTATTTCAAACCAGACAAAATTAATTGCATTCTAGGGGCAGATATTTATTCGTCTCTCATGCTTAATGACCTAATTAAAGGCCCAGTTCAAACCCCGGTAGCGCAAAACTCCGTATTTGGATGGCTCTTAACTGGTAGTGTATCTCTTAACGCTTGCTATTTAAATGAAAATCGAGTTCAAGTTTTTCATACGTACACAGAGCCAATGCTGTCAAAGATTTTCACAAAATTTTTGGAAGTTGAGGAGGTACCCCGCAAAGTCATTTTGTCACCGGAGAAGGAGTTCTGTGAATCTCCTTTTGCCAGCACCCACCCTCGCAATAAAGACAGTCGGTTTAAAGTTCGGCTACCGTTTGCAAAGCGACCAATACTGGCTCATCCTCGACCAATCGCTGCATCTTGCCTTCTTCACGTTGAACGCTGACTACAGCGTGATCCACAGCTTCAGGGAGCTTTTAAAGCCTTTACGCTCGATTATCTGCATCGTCAGCATATGGAACTCGTACCCCTTTCGCAAATAAGCAATCCTAATTATTACTTGCCACATCACGCTGTAGTTAAGCCAGGAAATCCAATAAAGATACGCGTTGCCTTTAATACTTCACAAAAAACGCCCAACGCTATGTCACTCAACGATTTTCTTTCATCCGAGCCCAAGCTCCAATCCGATATTGCAGTCGTGCGAACGTATTGGTGATTCTTTAAATTTGTTTTTACGATGGATATAATGCAAATGTTTAGACAAATTTACTGCAGCGGTCCACGCAGTCGTGCTCAGTCGCTCAGCTACTCTAATAAAAGCAAGGTCGCTCCAACGAAGATCCAGTTGCTGCCTAGACTGCAGCTATGCGCTGCCACACTGCTTTCACGACTGATTCTGTATCTTACTTCCAAGCTCCACCATCACCCACCAAAGAACATACACTGCTGGTCCTACTCAAAGGTAGTGTTGGAGTGGCTACGCAGTCATCCATTTCGTTGGCGCACCTTCGTGGTAAACCATACAAGCAAAATTATTTCATGCCTGCCAACTGCGACTTGGAGGCATGTTTGATCTACAGATAATGCAGCTAATTGCGTGACTCAAGATCTAGTACTGTAAGATCTGGCTGCTCTCGCACTTTGGTGACATGGACCCAGTTGGCTGTTGGAACCCAAGTCTCATTGGCCAACGCAACCAGCAAGCACAGAGCCTTCTGAAGGCCTTACCCACTTCCTTTTGGCTCTGGAAAAACGAGAGAAAGTCGATTAATCGCAAGTACCTGAAGGTTGTCTGTCTATTCTTTAAAAGTTTTTGAGTGTTAGCAAAATACTCCGCATCCTTGCTTATTGTAGTCATTAGAGGCTTCGAGCTTTCAAGCAAGTTGATAAGAAAAATTCAATTACACTGAGACAAAAAGAATGGACTACTGCTCGTACTTTTCTGTTTAGAGCCGTTCAAATGTATCACTTCAGAGTCAAGCAACAACAACTCCCTGCCCATAAGTCAGTATCCAAGCAAAGTCCACTGGCCAAACTTAGTCCTTTCATGTGAGAAGGGTTTGATTCGAGTAGGCGGACGGCTACATCAAGCTTCCTTGTCATACAGTGAAAGACATCCAATTGTACTACCAGGAAATTGCCTCTTCATTAAACGTTTTGTCGAAGAGATGCATCGAGTCACATTGCATGGAGGAGTGCAAATGATGCATATCTACACAGCATTGTTTGGATTACCCATGGCCTGTCAGTAGCCACTGGGGTTTATCGACGTTGCACTACTTGCACCAAATTCAACGCCAGAAGCCCAGTTCAATTAATGGGTCCTTTGCCAGCTGCAAGAACTACTCTTACCCGTCCGTTTGCTACCACAGGATGGGACTATGTGGGGCCGATCCCGGTGCTATCTTCGAAAGGAAAAGGCACCAAATCAACGAAGGGCTACATCGCAATTTTTACATGCATAGTCACAAGAGCAGTACATATAAAGATCGTGACAAGTCAAACTACGGACGCCTTTCTTGCAGCTTTCGCTAGATTCAGTACCCACATAGGTGTCCCTTTGTCCATCTACTCGGATGATGCTACGACATTTAAGGGTGCTGCCAAGGAGCTGCAAGCTACGTTTGCTCAGTCCACACCATTCGTTGACACAGTAGCCAGTGCTCTGTCTTTTCAAGGAGTTAATTGGGCTTTCATTCCTTCATGAGCCCCGCACTTTGGAGGACTCTGGGAAGCTGCAGTTCGTAGCTTTAAGCATCATTTTCTATGAGTCGTCGGCGATGCTACATTAACGTTCGAGGAGCTTGCAACACTCGCATCGAAGATTGAAGCGTGCTTGAACCCCAGGCCACTATGCCCGCTAAGCAGTAATGCCACTGATGCTACTGCCCTCACACCTGCTCATTTTCTAGTGGGATCTTCGTTGCTATCCTTTCCAGAGCCTTACGACGATGTCAAGAAGCCTAAAAGACTTAACGACCACTGGAGGCTTCTTGGCGACCTTCGTGACTCCTTCTGGTCTCGCTGGCAAAAGGAAGTCATACACCATCTTCAGCTACGCAACAAATGGCACCAAGAGCAGCAAAATTTGCAAACCGAGACGTAGTCTTATTAAAGGACGAAAACTCACCACCAACTCAATGGTCTCTGGGCCTGATAATCGATACGCACTCTGGGTCTGATGGTCTTGTACAAGTGGATACTATCAAGACCGACGACTCTGTATTCACTCGTCCCATCGTCAAAGTGATAAAACTTCCTACCGAGCCCAACGTTGATCAATGTTTTCCACCAGATCAAAGGAGCCTCCACGCATCAAGGTGGGCGAGTCAAAAAAATCTCGAGTGATAAGGAATTTTTTTTAAAATCCTTTTGACTATATATGTTTTACTTTCTTACACACTGTTAAAAGTTAGCTTTCGCGCATAGATCAGTTATTAGTTACTTAGAAGAAAATTCTCGTTTCATTTTCAATTACAAAATTTTGTTTATTTTCTTTAATTTCTAGCTTAAATTTATAGTTTGCTCGTTATTTTGTTTTAATTAGTATTGAAAATTATTTTTTGTAACACCACTGTACCTGCGAAAGTGGTCTAGGATTAGCTTTATCCGACCAATACGCTTTTCTATCTCGCGTTTTGATTGTTTTTTTTTTTTTTTTTATTATTTGACACTTCACTGCATCAAGGTGGGTGAAATTTTCACTTGAGTAAAGAATTTTGGTACGATTGCCTAGTATTATAATTGTGCTGGCGTAGGAGTAGATAGTGGCACTAACCATTTGGTGGGAGACACACATACTGACACCGTGATTATTGATAATGAAGCAAATAATAGATGTGTTGAATTTTGAAGAGTCTCTTATTATGTGTGTGTGTGTCCCCCTGGTACCCTTTTGAATTTTTGAGTCTTGCACGCTTCCGATGCGAGTTGTCTGGCTCTCTCTCGCATCGGCGATCCAATCAACACACAGTAGGTAAGAACGGGTTTTTTCGTTCCAAAATCGTAGAACTCGCGAACGGAAATAAATAGATTAATATTTTTTTTTGGATGTTGTAGTTCACTTAATGCAGAATATAGGAAAATTATAGGGAAGTATAACAAACATTTTTCTAACCTCAAAAAAAGTCCGATTCTTGGTTATTTCCCAGAAAAATCAAACAACAGGCTCAAAAAAAAGTAACAACTGAAAAACATGTTAAAGTAAAAACATTGATGCCATTATACGCTAATATTGATTTTATACTGATTTTATTTCTTATACTGACTCAACATAACCTCAATACACGCTGGAAATTAAAATATGCTACTTTGTTCAAAAAATCATTGTAAATCGTCCTAAAAAAATTAACATATGAATTATTTTTTCAGATACAAACATAACTCCCAGAACAAACTACTGTAGAATCGGAATTTATATTATTTTCCTGTTTAATAACCTCAAAAACTATTAAAACTTATGTTAGGAAAAAAAGAAAATTTTCTTCTATATTTAAAAATATTGCCTTACTGTAAAAAAATTTATGCTAAACAATACCTATTTATGCAGCAAAGAAGAGAACTATATCTACAACAATAGTGAAAGTGACGTCGATGAATTAGAATTATTTAACGAGTGTGATGAGAGTAATGATAAAATGTGTATATAATAAAAACGCTGGATATTGAGATAATCAAAAACCTGTTTTTTAATGATTTTTGAGGATATAAAACAGGAAAATAATATAAATTCTGATTCTACAGTGGTTTGTTCTAATTTATGTTTGTATCTGGAAAAATAATTCATATTTTAATTTTTTTAGGACGATTTATAATGATTTTTTAAACAAAGTAGCATATTTTAATTTCATGCGTACATTGAGGTTATGTTGAGTCAGTAGAAGAAATAAAATCAGTATAAAATCAATGTTAGCGTATAATGGCATCAGTGTTTTTACTTTTACATGTTTTTCAGTTGTTACATCTTTTTTTTGAGCCTGTTTCTTGATTTTTCTGCAAAATAACCAAGAATCTGACTTTTTTTGAGGTTAGAACAATGTTTGTTATACTCCCCTATAATTTTTCTATTTTCTGCATTGAGTGAACTACAACATTCAAAAAGAATTATCATTCTATCTATTTCGATTCGCGAGTTCTACGATTTTGGAACGAAAAAACCCATTTTTGCCAATTGTGCGACAGGACGCTCCCGCAAACCTGTCACTGCTTGATCTGCACGTCTTGCCGTAGATGATAGTTTTTGCATTGCTGCGCTTTTCTTAAGCTGTTGTGAAGTTTAAATCTTATATTTTTCGCTGTCGTTCACCAGGCAATCATCGCTCAAAACTCCGCTCTAGTAATTTGTCGTAAGTCACCTTTTTCATTTTGCAACTAAAATTTGGTTCATTGTTTTTGCCATGATTCTGTGTTAAATTAAATACTGAAGCCTCTTTGAATACTCTGATTTCCCTAAGTAGGCTTTAAACAATTATTACCTCCGTTTATTCTTGTTATTATTATTATCAACTTTTTATAATTGCTTTGAATAAATATTAATCATTTTGTTTCATCTTAATTCATAGTTCAGTTGTATTTATTTCTCCCTTGATTTTCGCATATACCTAAAAGTTGTGTTATCACGTAGCTCAAAGTTCAAGATTAAATCAAAAGATATTTACCATTTGAAGCTATATTTGTCCTTATATCATTTTAATTTTGTCCTTGATGAGCGGATTCGTTTCTTGGATTGGCGCTAATCTACCCAAGAAAACACGCATCATAAACAGGTTGCCTACGTTAAGACACCTGCAACGGTGGCTTCGATCCTGGAAAAGATGGATCACATAAAGCTGGGCTTGATAAACTGCAGAATGCGGCCTAAATCCAGATCTCAGAGGTGCTTCAGATGCCTGGGCTTTGGCCACATTGATAGTGTGGTGGACCTGACAGAATCAAGGCGTGTTGGAGCTGTGGTAAATGGGGCCACGTTAAACTTAACTGCTCCAAAAAAGAAGGGAGCCGTTACCTATGTGAGAGCGTTGTGCGTCATCCCGAAGCCGGACACTGGACACGTCACTGGGACTGCCGGGTACCGAGCGCCCCCGGCGTCGGCAGGAGCAGCTCGACGGAAATGTCGGTGATCCAGCAGGTAAATCTCGACAGGACCGTGCTTGCGCACGATCTGCTGGACCAGTTTTCCTGTGCCTGGGGTGTGTATTTACTCTTTATAAGTGAGCCGTCCCGCACGTAACCGGGTCAGGGCTGGTACTGTGACAAGACTGGATGTGCGGCTATCCTGATTCGCAGTTACAAGTTCCCCACACATGATTCCGGAGGTGGGGACAGTTTCGTGTGGATCAGGAGTGGAAGTGCATTCTATGTGAGCTGCTAAATTATCCCTAACATTTCGATCAGCATCTTTAGAGGGTGGCTTCCTGAACTCAAGAATTCAAATCGTGTGTACGGAGAGAATGGTGACATAGTCCTGGCCGGCGACTTCAACTCCAAGGCCATCACTTGGGGGGAACCAAGAACTGACTTCAGGGGGTGCGCAGCGCTAGAAATAGCTGCAAGGCTGGATCTCATCGTCATGAACTCTGGTAGTTTAGCAACGTTCAGGTGACACGAAAACCGGGGTATGATCCTTGACCTTACACTGGCATCGTCACAAATAGCTGCGTGGGTGTCTGACTAGCAGGCTCTAGAGGACCACACGGCTAGTTATTACCAATATGTCAGCTTTGTGGTAAATAAAGAACATAGTGCCAACTTACGAGTAATACCTCGAGGACGCGCAGCTGAGTGAAACGTGGTAAAGCTCAATCAAGATTTGTTGCAGAAAGCCATGACAAGCGTGCCCCCTTCAGCCGATTTAACCAAGATCACTAATTCGGCCGAAGTTGAGCCTCTTGTAGGAGGTACCATGAGACGTGTCAAGAAGTGGTGTGACGCGTGTATGCCCAAAAGAATCGCCAGGCAGGGCTGGCATTCGTGCTACTGGTGGACCGAAGAAATTGCCAACCTGTGGAGAGAGGCGCAGCGCCTACGCTGGCTTGCACAGCGACACAGAAATCGTAAAGACGCGGAGATGGCTGTTACCATGTACAGGAAAGCAAAAAATATCCTGGTGCGGGAGATCAAGGTAAGCAGGAACCAATGCTGGTACGAACTCATTGCTGAGGTGGATGAGGACACATGGGTCCTGGGTTACCAAATCGTGCAAAAAAAAATGCGTGGCTCAGACGTGGTGGCGCCGATGGAGCCTTTCTTCTTGGAGAGGGTGATTTCCTGCCTCTTTTCAGAGCATCTCGAAAGGAGATGGGAGGACATAAGTGTAGGTGAGTTGCCTCTCTTTACCGTCGATGAATTGAGGTCAGTGGTCTCAGAGACGCCGGGCCGCAGGGCCCCTGGGTCGGACGGGGTGCTGTCCGAAGTCCTCAAGGTCATATCCGCGGAAAAACCACACGTGTTGCTGGATATGTTTAATGCATCTCTTCACAATGGACTGTTCAGTGAGCAGTGAAAGATCCAAAGGCTCGTCCTTTTGGAGAAAGGCAAACCACCCCCCTTGGTCCCGTCGTTTCTCTGACCTTTGTGCATGCTAGATAATTTTGAAAAAATGTTGAAGTGGCTGATACGAACTCGTCTAAGAGAGGAAGTCAGTTTCTTGGACAATCAGTACAGGCTTCGAAGGGGACGTTCGATGGTTATAGCTATGGCCGACGTTCTTGAGTTGGTGAAGGAGGCATAAAAACTCTCACATAAGACGAGAAGTGCCTGTGTCTTGGTTACTCTTGACGTTAAAAACGCCTTTAACTAGGCTGAATGGTCCGACATAATGAGATCACTAAGGCGCCAAAATGCACCAGACTACCTTACAAAGATACTGGACAGATACCTCGAGGATCGTGTACTCTGGCACAACACGAAGGAATGGACCTAGAGAGAGGCGCCTGACGTTGGGAGTTGCACAGGGCTCTGTTCTTGGCCCTGACTTATGAAGCCTGGTCTTCGATAAACTTTTGCGCCTTGAAATGCCTCCGGGGGTCAAGCTAACGGGTTTTGCTGATGATATAGCACTGCACGTCACTAAAAGATCCCGAGAGAAAGCCGAGCGCAAAATTCGGTGGGCAATTGCGATAGTGTCGGAGTGGCTGTGGAATCATGGTTTCGTACTTGTAATCGACAAGACAGAGATGGTCGTCCTTACTAGGCAAAGGTGGTTCGGGGGGGACTTCTGCCTGAACGTTGCGGGTGAGGCAATCTGCGCAAGCCCAGTTGTGCGCTACCTGGGGTATGGATCGACTTACGGCTCACCTTCTAGAAGCACATCAAAAGATTAGCCGACAAAGCCGTAAAGGTTGCAGGAGCGCTAACACGGTTAAGGCCGAACATTGAGGGCCCACGAGGAGCAAAAAGACGGTTTCTGGCGTCGGTCTCCAACTCGATACTGTTGTGTGGTGTGAAGGTGTGGGCGTAGGTGGTTGCGAGACGAAACGTCCGAAAGCGCCTCACTTCAGGGCAGCGCATCGGATCTCTAAGGATCGCTTGCACCTACCGAACGGTTTTCTTTGCTGCTGTAATGGTGATAGCACGGACGATTCCTGTCGTGTTGCTTTTACTGGAGCAACGAAGGAAATTCTTGGGCTCTGCCACCAAAAGTAATAGCGAGAGGCAGGAGAAAACGTTCACGACGTGGCAGCAGGATTTGGATCATGCTTGTGTAGGTAGATAGATACACTGGCTAATCCCAGACCTATGACCATGAGTGGAGAAGGGGCATAGAGAGGAGAACTATAACCTCACTCAGTTCCTCTCTGGGCATGGTCAGTTCGATGCCTAACTCCATCGCGTGGTGGTGAAAGCATCCTCCAGATGTGCTTACTGCCTCGTAGCAGATAATACCGTTAAACGCACGTTTTTTGTGTGCGAGAGATAGCACTGTGAGCACCAGCAACTGTTGGACAATCTCGGCGTGGCACCTACTCCCGAAAACGTCATCTCTAAGATTCTTTGCACAGAACAGTGATGGAGGGTGGTAGATGGTGACGTCGGGTCAGTGGTCCGTCGCAAGAGAAAAGAGAAGAAAGCCACCACGCAGGACGCGGGGGCTGCCCTTTAGTCAACAGCAAGAAAAAGCCTTAAATGATGTAGCGCTAGAGAACGGGTGCCAATCTTTAGGGATTCCGAGTCCTTTTCAGGACTCAAGAGGATTGGCACCTCTAGCAAACGGTAGTGAGTTAGCTCGTTAAAGCTGTGAAACACGATGGTCTCCCTGGTGGCTCTACTCTAAAGTAAAGCTAACGTGGTTCCAGGTTAAAATAAAAGCCACGTGGCACAGGGGGGAGGGAATTAAGTGGGTACGAGTAGTCTAAATAAAAATCCACCGAGTCCTACTCTACCACTGTCCTAGTAGTGGCCTCAATGCATTTCCCCTCCCTCCACAAAAAAATAAAAAAAAACTTCTACTACTACAACTTCTAATACAACTACTTCTACAACTACTACTATTACAACTACTTCTACTTTAAATACTACTTCTACTACTACTACTACCACTACTACTACTACAACTACTACTTCCGAGTAGGGTTTTCGCTAATTTCTCCATACCGGGCGCTTCCCTGGGTGGTGGATAGGGGCATCCTCTTAAAATATGAGGTAACGATGAGCAGCTGGGGTGGTTCTCTGTGGTGGTGGTCGGGGGCGTTGATCAGGAGGCGTGTGCAGCGTTGGCGTGTGTATCTGCGGCAATGTAAATGGGGGACTAGTACCCCATGTCTCTTTCGAAGTGGATGCATGGGCCGGCTCTGCTTGTGCTCCTTGTTCTTCACTTTTTGCTGCTGCCGTGGGTGGCACTCCATTGCTTGATGCGGTCCAACAAAAACTAGCACCCATCGTGCATAGAAGTAAGCAGTGGTTAAAACACTCTTCTCAGACACATGCATCACACACTCACACTAAACAAACACAGGAACACTTACGGATTGTTCTGGGTTGCGTGTTGCGGGTCGTTTTCCGTGCTTGCGTTGGAGGCCTGGTGGCGGGTAAAGCCAGATGATGAGGCCCAGGTAAGTCTGGGTAACCACATCTGATATGGCTGTACGCCTCATAAACAAAAAAAAAAAAATGTGGTAGGCCGACTATTCTAGGCTCACATCCACTGAAGAGGCTATATGGCGGCACCTTAGTGCCTTACGCCAGAATGTTTTGTTGGGTTTTCTGCGCAATCATAGGACTGTACACCTGCCGCTTATCTCGCTAAAATAACTATAGTGAACCAACATATACATACATTACTCACGAACACCATTATTAGACTTGTTACTCAACGCATGAAAAATCTCCGTTGGTAGGACTAAGGGGAAGTGGCGACTCCCAGCTGGCTCGAGCAAGTAGCAGTTCTTTTTGGTTACAGAGAGGGCCTCTGCCCTGGTTTTAACTATTTTCAAATATTTATTTTTTGACAAAAAAGTAGTGCGGGCCTTCACGGGTCAGTACGACACTCAAAAAAATGCAAAAATGAAAAACGTCGATGCAAAACTAGTACCCCAGGCGGTAACCTCTCTAAGGGAATCCACCGGCTGTTTTGATCCGGTGAAAGCCTGGGTGACTGTCGTAGGCCCCATTGATTCTGCGAGAGGGGGGGCCACAAAGACATGTCTTATGGCCAACAGGGACTGCTGAATGTTCAATGGCCTTTTCTTACAGGCAAAGGACGAAGAGGAAGCCTGTCGAGTATAGGCACTAACGACACCAAGGACAGTAACGTGTCAGTATTTAGCAACCAGACCCGGAAGGAGCTTGCCTCTTTAGAAGAAAGCGATGCTAAGCTCAGAGTAAAGCGACAGCGAGTGGCTGATAAAGTCCGATCAGCAACGGAAGACATTACAGAGACGCTACAAATGATTAACGATAAGTACAGCAACACAGCAAACGCTGTTAAAAATGGGCTCAAAGTGGCGCTTAAGCATCTTTAAGAGGCAGAGGTGCTGAGAAAAGGCTGTTTTACTAAAAAAGATTTGTATACCAACGCTTGAAAGTCATCATTTAAATCCCTGCAGTAGAGGGAACAAAGGCGAGATAATTTTCGACGGCATGTACATGAAAAAAACCCTGAATACTGCCCTAAAAGAAATAGAACGAAGTAAGAGAAACAGAAGCCCATCGGACAGCCCTGAGAAATGCCAGCAGACTATGTCAAATAAAAAACAAGAAAACAGGTAGTGGCAAACCAAAAGAAATTCCACTGAATAACAAAACAAGCCGGAAGAAAAAAGTGGACGCCACAACAACTGTAGTAGCGAAGATGGCTGATGGACAGACCTTTAAAACGGTGCTGAAGACTATGAGGGTGAACTTTGACCCCGATAAGGCTAAAGTGGCAGTCCAAAGTGTTGTCATTACAAAAAAAAGAGACACAATTATTAAGGCCAAAGGTGTAGAGAATGCTACTGCATTTTTACAGCAAGTGAAAAAGTCGGTAGCTGGACAGGGTACTGTCAAAATGAGCGACCGAAAAGTGACATTAGAGGTCCGAGACCTGGATGCCATTGTAAAGGAAGATAAGGTCAAAGAGGCTTTCGCTAGGACTTTTGGACATTAAAGCCAGGAGCCAGAAGTAGCTCTTTTAAAGCTAAATTCCAGAGGACGGAGGCTGGCTTTAATAAAGGTGGATGAAGCATCTGCCAGACAAGTAGAAAAGGAAGGCAGGTTACAAGTAGGCTTTGTTAGCTGCTGAATTCAAAGGAAAATTGAAGTTACAAGATGTTACGAATGCTTGAGATATAGACACGTCTCAGGCAACTGTGAGAACGATAACAAATCCAAGCTTTGCTTCCTATGTGGAAGCTCAAACCACCGGAAGAAAGAGTGCCTAGGCCAAGCATGGTGCTTCCATTGCCCAACAACGGACAACAAGCACAAAGTGGGCAGCGGGAGCTGCCTTTTCATTAAGAGAGCTCTAAAAGAGGCCAGGGATAAGGCCCAATCAGGAACAAAATAAGGCAAAAAGGCCTTAAGTTGAAAGACGGTCTTATGTAAACCCAAGCTGCGATGAGTACTTTTTACCTTTATTTAGGAGAGCCCTAAAAGAAGCCAGGGATAAGGCCCAAGCAGGAACAAAATAAGGCAGAAAGGCCTTAAGTTAAAAGACGGGCTTATGTGGACCCACGCTGCAATGAGAACTTTTTACCTATCAGCAAGGGAAAGCCTTAAGCTTATAGTGGTGCTGGCTAAGTAAGCGGCCTACTATGAAGCGCTAGACAAGGTGCTGGTCCTCAGGGACCCCGACTCCTTTTTAGGATTCGAGAGCATCAGCAACTGTAGCAAATGGTGGCGAGTTATCTCGTAAATGCTATGAGACGCGATGGTTTCCCTAGTGGCTCCACCCTGAAGTAATGCTAACGCGCTTCCGGGGTGGATCAAAAGCCACGTGACATGGGGGGGGGGTTTAGTGGGTATGGGTGGTCTAATAAAAAAAACCACCCAGTCCCACATAACCGCTGTCCCTGTGGTATTCCTCAATGCATTTCCCCTCCCTCCACAAAAAAAAAAAAAAACTTCTACTACTACTACTACTTCTGGGTGGGGTTTTTGCTAGTTTCTCCATACCGAATGCTTTCTTAAGTGGCGGATAGGGGCACCCTCTTAAAATATGAGGTGACATTGGGCAGCTGGGGTGGCTCTCTGTGGTGGTGGTCGGTGGTGTGGATGGCGAGGCGTGTGTGGCGTTGGCGTGTGTATCTGCGGCAATGTGGACGGGGGACTAGTGCCTCATGCCTCCATCAGTGTGGATTTTTGGGCCAGCTCTGCTTGTGCTCTTTTATCTTTGCTTTTTGCTGCCGCCGTGGGTGGTACTCCATTGCTTGATGCGGGCCAACAAAAACTAGCACCTGTCGTGTATAGACGTGAGCGGTGGTTTAAACATTCTTCTCAGATACATTTATCACACACTCTCACTAAACAAACACAGGGACACTTACGGATTGTTCTTGGTTTCGTGTGGCAGGTTCTTTTTCGGGCTTGCGTTGGAGGCCTAGCGGCTGGTAAAGCCGGATGATGAGGCCCAGGTAAGTCTGGGTAAACACATCTGATATGGCTGTACGCCTCATAAAAAAAAAAATGCGGTTGGCCGACTAATCTGGCCTTATGTCTACTGAGGAGGCTTTATGGCGGCACCTTAGTGCCTTACGCCAGCCCGTTTTATTGGATTGTCTGCGCGGTCGTGGGACTGTACACCTGCCGTTTGTCTCGCTGGTATGACCGTTGTGTACTAACATTTACATACATTACACACGAACACCATTATTACACTTGTTATTCAACGCCAGGGCAGTCTCCGTGGGTGGGACTGAAGAAGAGTGGCAACTTTCAGCAAGCCCGAGCAAGTAGCGGCTCTCTCTGGTAACAGAAAGGGCTGCTGCCCTGGTTTCAAGCCTTTTCAAGTACTCATCTCTATAAAAGAGGGTTGTGCTGGCCTTTGCAGGTCAGTACGACATTAAAAAAGATGCTAATACGAAAAACATCAATGCAAAACTTGTACCCTAGGCGGTGACCTCTCTGAGGGAATTTGCCGGCAGTTTCGATCCAGTGAAAGCCCGGGTGACTGTTACAGGCCCCACGGAGTCTGAGGGCGGCCACAAAGACGTGTTTTATGGCCATCTGGGACTGCTTAATGATTCATGGCCCTTTCGAACGGACAAAGGACAAAAAGGAAGTCTGTCAAGCATAGGCACCAACGACACCGAGGACTGCAACGTGTCAGTATTTAGCCACCAGACCCAGAAGGAGCTTGCCTTTTAAGAAGAAAGTGGTGCTAAACTCAGAGTAAAGCGACAGCGAGTGGCTGATAAAGTCCAATCAGCATCGAAAGATACTACGGAGACGCTACAGTTAATAAGCGATAAATACGGCAACACAGCGAATGCTGTTAAGGATGGGCTCAAAGCTGCGCTTAAACACCTTCAAGAGGCAGAGGTGCTAAGAAAAGGCTGTCTTCTTGGAGAAGATGTGTATACAAACGCTTGGAAGTCGTCATTTGGATTTCTGCAGTGAAGGGAACAAAGGCGAGATAATTTTCGGCGGCATAAACAGAGAAAAACCCTGAATACTGCCCTAAAAGAAATAAAACGAAGTTAAAGAAACAGAAGCCCATCGGATAACCCTGAAAAATGCTAGCAGACTACGTCTGCAAAAAAAAAAAAAAACAGGTAGTGGCAAACAAAAAGAAATTCCCCTGAAAGACAAAACAAGCCAGAAGTAAATAGTGGACGCCTCAACAACAGTAGTAGTAAAGATGGCTGAAGGACAGACCTTTGCAACGGTGCTGAAGACGATGAAGGCGAGCTTTGACCTCGATAAGGCTAACGTGGCAGTCCGAAGTGTTTTCACTACAAAAAAAGGATACATACTTTTTAAGGCCAAAGGTGTAAAGAATGCCATTGCATTCTCACAGCAAATCGAAAAGTAGGTAGCTAGACAGGGTACTGTCAAAATGAGCAACAGAAAAGTGACATTAGAGGTCCGAGACCTAGAACCCATTGTAGAGGAAGAAGAAGTTAAAAAGGCTTTTTTAGGACTTTTGGACTTAAGAGCCAGAAGCCAGAAGTAGCTCTATTAAAGCTAAATTCCAGAGGACAGAGGCTGGCTTTAATAAAGGTGGATGAAGCATCTGCCAGACAAGCAGAAAAGGAAGGCAGGTTACGAGTAGGCTTTGTTAGCTGCTGAATTTAAAGGAAAATTAAAGTTACAAGATGTTACAAATGCTTGGGATATGGACACGTCTCAGGCAATTGTGATAACGAAAACAGATCCATGCTTTGCTTTCGGTGTGGAAACTCAAACTACCAGAAGAAAGAGTGTCCAGGCCAAGCGCGGTGCTTCCTTTGCCTAACAACGAACAACAAGCACGAAGCAGGCAGCTGGAGCTGCCCTTTGTTCGGAAAAGCCCTAAAAGAGGCCAGAGATAAGGCCCAAGCAGGATCGAAATAAGGCACAAGAACCTTGAGTTAAAAGACCACGCTGTGCTAGGTACTTTTTTCTATCAGCAAGGGAAAGCATTTAGCTCATAGTGGTGCTGGCTAAGTAGGCGGCCTACTATGAAGCGCTGGACGAGGTGCTGGTCCTCAGGGACCCCGAGTCCTCTTCAGGACTCAAGAGCATCAGCACCTCTAGCAAATGGTGGTGAGTTGACTTGTTAATGCTGTTAGACGCGATGGTCTCCCTGGTGGCTTTACCCTGAAGTAATGCTAACGCGGTTCCAGGGTGGATCAAAAGCCACGTGGCATGGGGGGGTTTAGTGGGTATGGGTAGTCTAATAAACAAAATCCACTGAGTCTAACACTACCGTTGTCCCTGCGGTGTGCCTCAATACATTTTCATTTCCTCCACGAAAAAAGAAAAAAAAAAAAAAAAAAAAAAAACTACTACTACTACTACTCCTGGGTTTGGTTTTACTAGATTCTAAATACCGGGTGCTTCCCCGGGTGGCGGAACGGGGCATGCTCTTAAGATATGAGGTGGTGATGGGCAGTTGGGGTGGCTCTCTGTGATAGTGGTGAAGGGCATCAATTGGATGGCGTTCGTTGTGTTGGCGTGTGTATCTGTAGCGGTGTGGATGGGAGACTCGTGGGTTTGTCTTCATCGATGTAGATGCATGGGCCAGCCCTGCTTGTGCTCCTTTATCTTTGCTTATTGTTGCTGCCAGGTGTGGCGCTTCAATGCTTGATGCGGTCCAACAAAAACTAGCACCCGTTGTGTATAGTAGTAAGCAGTGGTTATAATATTCTTCTCAGGTACATGCATTACACTCTTACTAAATAAACACAGGTATACTTACGGATTGTCCTGGGTTGCGGTTGGTGGGGCCTTTTCCTAGAGAAGCTGGACGATGTAGCTCAGGTTAGTCTAAGTAACCACATTTAATATGGCTGTACGCCTCATAAACAAAAAAGACGTGGTCGGCTGACTATTCTAGGCCTACTTCCACTGAAGAGGCTATATGGCGGCACCTTACTGCCTTACGCCAGCATGTTTTGTTGGGTTCTTTGCGCAGTCATAGGACTGTACACCTGCTGCTTGTCTCGCTGGGATGACTGTAGTGAACAAACATATACTGTGACAAGAATT
Source organism: Copidosoma floridanum (assembly GCF_000648655.2). The sequence goes on along the minus strand of NW_019379785.1, from coordinate 156,726 downwards.
TTTCTGCCGAGAAAACAGCCGTCTCAAAGTCCCTCACAAAAACTCGCTTACTTACTCCTCCTCGTCCCTCTCCACTAGATTCCTCTCTTCTGGGAGGTCTGCCACTGGTGCTCGGCTCGGGAACGCCGAACACTCCTGAAAAGAAAACTAGAAGGGGACTTCGGGGCACCAACTACAAAAAAAATTACTCCCTGGTATAACTTTCACAGCGCGTGCGCTGTTTATTCTCCCTTTTCTACTCTTTACAAGTCCCACTTTTCACTTTCTCTCTCTTTCTCTCTCGAAATTGTGTAATTCAGTATTTGTATATCTCTGTATAAATAGATATATGGTTCCACTGTCCTCGAGGTAGATGTCCTGGGTTGAGCAACTCCTGGTCGTCCTCCGCCGGCTTTAACCTTTATTTAGTTGGCGATGACCCGTACCTAAAACTCTCACTTACACGCACACGCTCGCACACAATCTCACTTACACCTCTTGTCTCTCGACTTTTCTCTAGTGCCCTACACCCTGACACCACCTCTACCCACCACTACACCCCCTTTTTCACGCTTACACACACTCACCCGCGCCCGCTCGGATCGTCCCAACACTATCCCGTATACCACCCGGTGCACTATTTACAGCACACTTACCTCCTGGTTATCCTTGTAGGGTACGACTACCACGAACTTGTCTCACTCGTCGTGATGGCTTGGCCGTTTACTCTGCGCGTTGCCCTTGTCCGATGGTCTCTCGCAAATTCCCCTTTTTCCTAGCCTCAGCTGCTCTCTCGTTGCACTTGACCTTGACCTTGTTCTTTTTAATCCCTTTCTCTGCCCTATCACTTTTCTATCTCTCACCAATACTTTTATTTCCTACTCTGCTCTCTCTGATGGCTCTCGCGGATACTCGTCCCAATTCTCGTTTTCTCTTGATCGTGGCTGCTACAATGCTCCTCGACTCTGCTCTCTCTGATGGCTCTCGCAGTACTGCTGCGTTATAGCAGTGCACTCCAACAGATGCGCGCGCCCCTCCCGTGTATACGAAAAATCTCTAACACTCCTAAAAACCGGTAAATTATTGGAGGTTTCCAAAAACTAGGGAATTGACGTGGCCGCTCGGTGCTCACACCTCTCCTACGTGTGTCGAGCCCTCGCCTCTCTCTCCTTCTCTACCTTACACACATGCTCACTAAATCATACCACACACTCTTTCAATCCCTTTTCTGGTCTTTGGTCCTTCTCTCTCCTCTGGCTCGTAGTCCGCGGCACCGAGAACTCACATTAAGAATGTGTTGTAAAACGATACATATGTTAAATATATTCAGTATCGTAGGACTCGGTAGCCGCCAATGACTCGCACAAAAATATAGGTATATAGTGACGTGATAGCTTTAGCTACCACGTCACAAACCCCCCTCCTAGGCTAGACATTCCTCCGAATGTCTAAAGCCGTCTCCTATTGGCGACTACCTATATAATTAATGAAAGACCCTTACCTGGGATCTCTCCCCCGATGACTCCTTGTTCCTCCTCTCCGGAGTCTCCTGGTTACTTGAAATAAGTAATTATCAGTTTGGCCTGGGATTTTTCCCTATCCAAGGTCTCTCTCCTCTCTGCCTTCGCTAGTCCTGGTCCTGAAAAATAAAATTATTCTCTCCTTCTCCATTGACCTTAACAGTTCTATTTCTTCGGGTTTTTCTTTTCTTTCTTCATATCTCTCCTCTCTCTGGCCCTCTGCGTCCTCGTATTCCGTTTTTTGGTCCCCCTAATCTCCTTTATCTCTGTGTCCTCGGCGACCCATACCTCTAGGGTGATTAGGACGACTTTCGGAAAGTCCCGTCCAACACCCGCTGTCTAGTGGTGGATGGTAAATCGTCGATGTGCTCGACCAACCGCAAGGCTGCTTCTAGTCGACCGCTACGAGAATGATGGTCGCGTCTCCTCGAGCGTGATCGGTGACGTCGACGCCCAGGGTACGAGTCCCCTATTGATTCCGAAGAGTGGGTCCCCTCCTGTCCCGATTGTTTCCGAGACTTCCTAGCGTCGCGTTGATCTTGCCTCTCCTTTTTCCTTCTTACCTCGTTCGCCTTTTCCTCCTTCTTACGACGAAGCTCTCGATCCTGGTCCTTCCTTCTTTTAATATCTTCCAATCGCTTTTCCTCGATCCTTCGCTTCAGTTCCTTGTGATACATTTCTAGCTGTCTTAATTCTTCACGCCTCTTTCTCTCTTCCCTTTTTCTCTTCCTTATTTCTTCTTGAGCTCTCGTCTCGTCCTCTTTTTTTCGTGTTTTTTCGGCCATATACTTATTCCACTGCTTCGTCAACCTTCCTAGGCTCTCCCATTCTCTCTTTCTCTTCTTTTCTTCGGATTCACTTATCATTTTGCTCTGTTCTGCTCTCCTCCTCTCTTGCTCCACTATTTATCTTTTCTTTCTCCTTTGCTCTTCCTCTCTCGTCTTCCTCTGGTGTTCCATCTGTCTTCTCTCTTGATCTTCTCTTTCTTTCTTTCTTTTTTTTTTCTTTATCTTCTCTTTCTTTCTTCTCTCTTTTTTCTTAATCTTCTCTTTCTTTTTTCTCTCTCCTTTCTTGATGTTTTATTTCTTTCTTCTCTCTTCTTTCTTGATCTTTTCTTTCTTTCATCTCTCTCAACCTATTTGCTTGCCGTTTTTCCTGGCTCCTTCGCTCTTCTTCCCTTTGATTTCATTCCTCTTAGAGGCGCCGCTCATAGGCGTTTATCCTCCCCTTCTTTGCTCGTAGCTCATTCAATTGTTCTCGCAGGTCTGGAAATTGTGAAGTCTGCTCTCCCCTGGTTTTTTAAGTTTTAGCGTCCTTCCATTCTTCCCTCTCCGCTTCGGCTTCCTTCGCGAGATTTTCCTGACAGTTGTCTTGGAAGCGGTGGGGGTACTCACCATGATGTAGAGGTGGACTTGGCTTTTCTTCCCTGGTTAGAACCAAGCGCGCGGCCAGACCAGCGACCTCGCCCGGGTTCATTGTGGCCTCTCCTGCCCTCCTCTTTCGCTCTTGCCGTCGACGCTTCTCTTCGGTCCCACATCAAGGACAATCCTCGATGTCCACCTCTCGGCGCCCACAGTTTCGGCAATGCTTCACGGGTGGCCTGGGGCACTTGAGCGCGATATGGCCAGGCTGCCAACAGTGGAAACATCGGAAGGGTGGGGGGTCTAGAGTGGGGTCAAACGGGATGGGCAGTAGGTTGCCAAAGGTGATGCCCGCCGTCTTGACCTTCGTGGGTCTCCTCGACGGCTTCCCAACCGCTCTATTCGGAGGGGAGAATGCCTTTACCATCTTGATGACGGGTCCCTTCTTCAATGGGGTTTCAATGACGGGTCCCTTTTTCAATGGGGTTTCCTCCGGGATGGCCTCCAGTTTTCCCGGTGCCCTTGGTTTCGGGGGGGTGGGGAAGACTACGTCCCAACTCTCCTCTTCTTCGACGAAAAATCGATTGTGGGATTGGATAGGGACATAGGTCTGAGAGGCCTCCGCCTCCGTCTCGGTCATAGTGACTTTCTCGGGGTCCCGGGAACTACCCCTTTGGCCCGTGATCTCCGGTGGAAGTTCCTCGGTGAGTGAGGTTTTGGATACGTCCCTTCGATCCTCCTGACTTGAGCCCTTCTCCTGAGGTCCATTGAGGGCGACGCCCTCGCTCCTTCCATAGCCCTGATAGGGGGGCCACCAATATCTGCCATGGGTTCCTGTGGAGACCAGCCACCCGCACGAAGGTTTCGTCACTGTGGTGGTTGAGGTAGTGTGGGTCTTCCACATTCCCATTTGGCTCACCAAATTATCGAGCTCTCTCTCCGGGACAAGGGGACGAGGGAGCCTCTGGTCGGGTCCCATGGGAACTGGGAAGGGGGGGTTGATCTCGGGGTCAGAGTCCCCTTCACCTTCGCCCGAGTTCGGGAGGGGTTTGCCCCAAGCTTCCTTCAAGACGGACACTTCCTCGATACTCTCCAATGACCTGCCTTCTCCAATGACCTGATCTTCTAGTCCTTCATCGAACAACTCTACCAGTCCATAGTCCTCCTCCTCCCAGATATCATTTCCCCTCTTTTCCTTCCTCCGCCCTCCTTCTTCCTCCTGTCCTACCTTTTCCTTCTCTGGCCCTCTTTCCTTTTCCTTCTTCGCTACTACTCCAATGCTTCCCCCTCCCTGTCCCTCCTGATCGGAGTTCAACAGTTCCTTCTCCCTCTCCACACTTATCTCTTGGGGATCCTCTACTAGACCTGGAGACGAAAGCTCTCTACGCTCCATATTTGGAACTTTCTCGGACTTGCTGACTCTTGTCTACCTGTACAAAGAAAATTTAAAGAAAACCAGGTTATCATATCCTTATCTCCCCTTCTGTTTGTTGGCCTCTCTTTGACACGTATCTTTTGAGTTCTGACACATGAGCTTCATTGAGACGGCGACTTTTTCCCTCCCCCTCTCTTAACACATAGACCGTCGGCGACTTAACCTCGATTATCTCATAGGGTCCTCCGAATTTAGGTGCGAGTTTCACCGCGAATTTTTTTGACGCGTCAGACAAGGGGTGGGTTCTACGCAGTACTAAAGTTCCTACCGGAAATCTAACATCTTTCTTGTTCCTATTATATCGTTTCGCTTGAGTCTCCCTCGCAGTATCTATGTGCTTTGCTACTAGATCCCGCAAGGCATCTAACCTCTTGATCCTATCTACCCATGCCTCTGGTCCTATCCTTTCAATCGTCTCAGTGGCCTTTATGTCTTTCCGTAAACTCTTCACTGGTCGAGGGTGTCGGCCATAATTTAAATACGCGGGTGATACCTTTGTTGTGGCCTGGGTTGCGGTATTAATAGCGTGCCTAATCTCGTGAAGGTATTGATCCTAATTCCTATGCTCCTGTCACACAAATATGGCAATGATAGTTTTTATCGTCCTATTGCTGCGCTCAACCGGATCCGCCTATGGATGGTAAGGTGGCGTAAACACGTGTTAAACCCCATATTCCTCTAGCGTTTTCCGCACCAACTGATTGTCGAACTCCTTTCCATTGTCTGTGAGGAAGAAATCCGGAGTTTCCCATCTAAATAACACAAGTACTTCGAATGCTTTCGCCACCGACTTCCCGTCAGCCCTCCTAAGCGGTTTTTACCTCAATCCAACGAGTAAAAAGGTCTTGGAAGACTATCAAATATTTGTGCCCATTCTTGCTAGGTGGAAACTCCATAAGGTCGGCCGCCACCACGGCCCAAGGCCTTTCCACTATTCGCTTCCCCATTAGTCCTTGAGCGCCGGTTTGCGGCACCTTATACATCTGACACTCGGGACACGCTCTAATAAAACTCCTCACGTCGTAATACATCCCTCTCCAATAATACTCTCGGGCTATACGGTCGAACGTTTTTTCTATTCCCAAACGTCCGCTGGAGGGAGGGCAATGTGCGTCGTAAATTACCTTCTCCCGGGACTCGGCTGGTACTACTAGTTTCCAGTTTTCCTCCGGAAACGCGATAGGATCCAGTAAGGGATCGTAACGATGCCTATAAAGTCTATTATCTTCGACTCGCCACCCTTAAAACTTGTACGGGGCCTCGCTTATTTCCCTAATCAACCTCAAATACTCGGGGTCCGTTGTCTCTTCAAATGTCTCTATCGCCATCTCCTCCTCTTCGTATAGTCTGGATAGAGCGTCTGGTACATAATTAAGCGCCCCATTCCGATGGATTATTTCGAAAATCCACTGGTGCATCTCGATCGCCCATCTACCTAGTCTTCCCGTGGGTTCTCGCAAGTTTCTCAACCACTTGAGCGCTGCATGATCGGTGATAACGGTGAATTCGTATCCCTCCAAGTAGGGACGAAGCGTCGTAATGGCCCAAATCACTGCCAAGCACTCCTTCTCTGTGGTGCTATAGTTCCTCTCCGCGGGTGAAAGGACCCGACTCACATATATAATGGGATGTTCTTCGTCCTCGTTCAAGTGAGTGAGTACGGCCCCTAGGGCATACCCGCTTGCGTCCGTTTGTAAGATAAATGGCTTCGAAAAATCGGGCCTCGCGAGCACCGGAGCAGTAGTGAGTGCCCTTTTTAGACCCTCAAAGGCTTCCTGCTGGTCTTGTTCCCAGATCCACGACTGTTTCTTCCTAAGTAACTTGACCAAGGGTACCTTGAGCTCTGAATTACCCTCTATGAACCTCGAATACCACCCTACCATTCCCAAAAACCGCCGCAATTGCTTAACATTCTTCGGCTCTGGATAGTTGAGGACAGGCTCTACCTTTTCCTGATTCGGCCTCAACCCTCGTTATCCAAAATAAATTCTAAATACGTTAACCGCGGCATGCAGAACTCACACTTCTCTCTTTTTACTTGTAACTCCGCTCCCACTAATCTCTCTAAAACAAATCTCAGATAATATTTGTGTTTCTCGTAGGTATCGGTAGCCACAATTATGTCATCCAGATATCCAAACACCTGGGGTCGCAACTCCTCTCCAAATAATATGTCTATCAGACGTTGGAATGTCATTGGCGCGTTACTTAACCCGAATGGCATTCTTTTGTATTGCCAGAGTCCTGACCCTTGCACGGCGAAGGCCGTAAACTTTCGACTATTCCTGGCCATGGGTACCTGATGATACGCCTGCTTCAGGTCCACTTTAGACAAATACCTGGCGTCGCGCAGCCTGTCCAAAATAGTATCCATGCTAGGCATAGGATATGCGTCCCGCTTGGTTACCTTATTCAAATCCCTAAAATCTATACAAAACCGATATGTTCTATCCGGCTTTTTGTGTAAAACGGGTGCTTGGCAATAATCACTAGCGGATCGCTCTATTATTCCCTCTTGGAATAACCGCTCGACCTCCTCGACGGCCACCTCATACATCTTCGGAGACATCCTTTGGTATGCATGACGTATGGGTTTGTCGACCGTCACTTCGATCACGTGCTCCGTGAGAGGAGTCTTCCCCAAAGGTTTCTCAGCGGATCCTAAAATATCGTCTACCATTCGCTCAATTTCTTCCCGCTCCTCTGTCGAGATTTCACTTATCCCAGCGCATTCAGCATGAAGGGTGCCCTTGGGTGCATCCCCCATACTCTTGAACGAATGCCAATCACCCTCGAACACTCGAAACATTCCTCGGCCCAATCGAAGATCCATATCGAACATGTCCTGGAAATCCCGTCCCAGGATTATGTCCTGGTTGATATCAGTGACTGCCCGGACCTGTACCTCTTTCACGTGACCATCAATCTCGCAGCTTATTTTTAAAGTTCCTAAGACTCGCGACAACGTGGCGTTCACGCTAACGATAGCCGCGTTGATAGGCTTCAACCTATTTCGGAAACGTTCGGCTAGTCTGGGTCCTACCAGCGATGATTGCGCCCCAGTGTCAAGCAGAGCGCTGTATTCCTGGCCCCCTGTCACCACTGACAGATAAGGTCGATTTTCGCTATTTGTACCCGCCACATCCTCTCGCTGGATCACGGCCCAACGTTCCGTTCTTCTCCTGAAGAACTGCGTCTGAGCTTAATTCTCGAAACTGTTGGTCCTCCGACTCATCTCCAAAAGCCCTATTGAAGAAGTCCTGAAAATCTTCGACATCGATCTGTTATGGCTCACCTTCCTCTCGGGCTGACCCGATCCACTCTCCCTTTTCTTGTTGCTTGATTTCCCAATCTGTCGTCGTCCGGACGTTTTCTGAGTTCGGCTCGATGACTTCCTTCCTATAACGAATTTTCTCTGTTCTCCAGTCTCGTTGCCTCTCGAAATTGTCCACCTGAACATCAAAGTCTTCGTCTGGACCTGACACCTCTTTAGTGAACCAAATTGTCTTATTCTTCTCATTCACTGTTTGTCTCCACTCTCTTTCCCGTGACTGCCCTATAGGATCGTCGTTCTTCCATGTGACCAATGTTCTCTCTTTTTTCCCCACATCAACATTTTTATTCGGAGACCCCACCTCTAACCTCTCACTCATCCTCACATATTTCCTGGTCGGGTTCTCCTAACTCTTACTCGGTAGCTCTTGGAGAATCTTCCTAGGGACCAAAACCAATTGGCCATCTGCTCCCAAAATCCACGTTTTTTCGCTATCGATTCTCTGCCCTTTGCTCCCCTCAAATATCCCTGAATCTCTTACTTCATTCTCAACCTCTCCCTTATATCTCGTCCCGATCCTGTTCTCCTCTAATTCTCGCCCCGATCCTGTTCTCCTCTAATTCTCGCCTCGGACGGAGCGCGGGGGTTGCAGAAGTTAACTTGCTTAATTCTGGCCCCCGCTTGCCCCGTTTCCCATCGTTTTTCGCCAAAACACACACTTGGGACAGGATGAGAAGACTACTCCTGGAGTACCACAAACCTGGCACTCGACGGTTGGCTTAGGCTCGGGATTCCCAGGGGGTCTCTTCGACGGGCAATTTCATACCAGGTGTCCTTTGTTCCCACACGTGTACCAAAGCACCTCCAGGCATTGTGCAGAACGATGACCCACGGCCCGGCAGGTATAGCACGTGGTATAGAACCCACTCCCTCCCGCGGCTTCGTCTCTGCTGGCCGTCTGCTTAGGGACGGCTCCCGGTTGAGCCCCGCTGGCCGTTGGTCCCGTCAGCTGGCCTCCCTCCTTGACGTTAGTCGGAGATTTCGTGGTCGCCTGATTGTTCCAGGGTATCGACTTCCAATACTGGGCCCACGGCGGACGGTTCTGGGCTTGGGCGAAGCTCGCAATCAACTCAGGCGGCACCCCGAAACACGAAGATCCGGCTTCCCCCTGGTTCCCCTTCTCCTCCTTGACCCTACTGTCTCCACCATCCTGCTTCTTGCCACCTTTCCCCTTTTTCTTTCCCTTGCTTCCCTCCCTGTTGTCGGATGGATTTTCTTCCTTTGGCTCCTCTTTATCACTTACTTCCGCTACCATCGCGATCTTGGCTTGAACCGTGGGTGTTCGGGAAAATCCTGCTCCAGGTACGTGCATCTTGTCCGCTGGTGGCGGTTAGACATAGTGACTGTCCAGCTCCTTCTGCCTTTCCCACCACAACCCATAAGTCTCAATATCATCGAGACTCATGACCAGTTTGTCGGATAGGGCCCGACGATATTCGGGTAGCAAGTTCCATCGCGCCAACTATACCACCGATCTCCTAGACGGCGGCACTGGAAATCTTGAGACAATGTATTTGAATTTCGATAAAAACACCGCGATCTTCTCGGTCTTGGCTTGGGTGCGGCGGCGCAAATCATCCCACAAATCCTCTTCGTCATATTCTCCAATGAACTGTCTCTTGAAAGACACCTTGAACCCCTCCCAGTCTCGTAGCTCTCCTTTAATCGTACGGAACCAGCGGCTCGCCCCCTTTGATAACATGCAAGGCAATGCGTTCAGGAGTTCTCGGTCGCTGAATTCCGCGCTTCTTCGACAGTCCTCTAATTGTTCCAAAAATTCTTTAGCATCTTTGCCTCTGTCTTCACCCGAAAATTTCACTCCCCAACCCTTGAGAAGTTTGACCACTTGAGATCGGGGACCGTTTGTCCTATAACCCTCCGTGGGGCTACTCCGCTCGCTCAGAGTATCCTCGGTCATGAGGCTTGGCCTGCGCTGTCCCTGATCTTCAGTACGCCACTCATTTCCTCTGGATTCGCGTCGATCATCACGCCTCCCATCTGGGGAACGTGCTCGTCTCCTCTGGTGGGACTGTAGTTCCGGCCAGGATCTCGTCCCTCAGTGCCTCAGCTTCAGCTACCACGTCACAATACGTACATTACTCACGAACACCATTCTTAGACGCGTTACTCAACGCCAGGGAAATCTCCGTGGGTAGGACTACGGGGGAGTGGCGACTCCCGGCTGGCTCAAGCAAGCAGCGGTTCTCTTTGGTTACAGAGAGGGCCGCTGCCCTGGTTTTAACTGTTACCAAATATTCATTTTTAGAAAAAAGAGTTATGCTGGCCTTCGCGTGTCAGTACAACATTGAAAAAGATGTAAACATGTGAAACGTCGATAAAACACTTGTACCCCAGGCAGCAACCTCTCTGAGGGAATCTGCTGGCAGTTTCGATTCAGTGAAAATCTGGGTGACTGTTGCAGGCCCCACAGAAAAAAAAATACTATTACTACTACTACTACTACTCCCGAGTGGGGTTATGCTAGTTACTTCATACCAGGCGCTTCCTTGGGTAACGGATAGGGGCATCCTCTTAAGAGATAAGGTGACGACGGGCAGTTGGGGTGGCTCTCTGTGGTTTTGGTCGTGGGCGTTGTTTGGAAAGTGTGTGTTGCGTTGGTGTGCGTATAATAATAAATAAATTTTTATCTTTAATGTTACGAACCCAATGACAAATAATCAGGATTTTCATGTACTAAAAAAACCAATAGTGCCAGCAGTAGGTCATTAGGTAAAGCTGCACGATTTCTTATTTATTCAAATAAAGAAGTGAGCTAGCAGTGACCGCTCAGAGTGATTGAGTATGGCTGCCCGAGTTAACAATTTATTTAGACAACCAAGCGCGCTAGCAGTAAGTGCGCTGGGTCATTGAATTTTGCTGCCCAAGTTAATAATTGACTCAAAAAACCAAGCGCGCTGGCAGTAAGCGCTCCGGGTCATTGAATTTTTCTGCCCAAGTTTATTATTTATTTAAAAAACCACTCTCACTAGAAGTCACTGCTATAGGTCATAACGTTTTGCTGTCCAAATTTATAATTTATCTAAAAAACCAAGCAAGTGCTCTAGGTCTTTGAGATTTACTGCTGAAGTTTTTAATTTCTTAAGGAAACCAAGCGCAATAGCAGTGAGCGCGCTGGGTTATTGAGTTTTGCAGCCCGACTTAATAATTCATTTAACAAAATCACGCACGCTAGCGGTAAACGAGCTGGGTCATTTAGATTTGGTGCCAAAGTTAGTAATTTTTTTTTTAAACCAAGCCAGTAGATACTAAGCGCGTTGAGTCATTTAGTTAAGCTGCTTAAGTTATTATTTATTAAAATAAAGTAGCGCACTGGTAGCAAGCACGGCGGATCATTAAAATTTGCTGCCCAAGTAAACAATTTATCTAAAAAATGAAGTGCTGCTAGTAAGCACTCTGGATCATAAAGTTTTGCTGCCTAAAATAAAAATTTTTTTAAAAAACCAAGGGTGCGAGCAGTAAGCATGGTGGATTATTGAGGTAAGCTGCTCAAGTTATTATTTATTTAAATGAAGTAGCGCGCTGGCAGTAAGTGCACCGAGTCAATGGACTTTGCTACTTAAGTTAATAATTTATTTTTAAAACCAAGCCCGCTGGCAGTAAGCCCTTCGGGTCATTGAGTTTTACTGCACAAGTTATTAATTTTTTTTCAAAAACAAGCTCGCTGGCAGTAAGCGCTCTGGGTCATTAAGTGTTGCTACCCTAGTTAATGATTTATTAAAACTGCCAAGCAAGCTGCCAGTAAGTGTGATAGGCCATGAGGTTAAGATGCTAAAGTAATTATTGATGTAAACAAAGTCGCGCATTATCAGTAAGTGCTCTGGGTCATTGAGTTGTGTTGCCCAAATTATTAATTTATTTAAAAAACCAAATGCACTGGCAGTTAGCGCTCTGAGTCATTGAGTTGTACTGCCTAAGTAAAAGTTTGTTAACAAAATTATTCTTACTATCAATAAGCGCATAGGGTCATAAGATTAAGCTGCTTGAGTTATTATTTATTCAAACAAAGTAGCGAGCTGGCAGTGACGACGCCGGGTCTTCAAGTTCTACTGCCTGAGGTTATAATTTATTCAAAAACCCGAAGGCTGGCAGTGAGCGCTCTGGAACATTGAGCTTTGCTATCTAAGTTAATAATTCATTAAAAAAACTAAGCGCTTGCAAAAAGTGCACCGCGTCATTAAGTTTTGCTGCCCGAGTTTATAATGTATTTAGAAAACCAAACGTAGTGTCTGCAGGCCTGCTAAATCCTTAAATTTTGCTGTCAGAATTGATGAGTAATTAAAAAAACTGAGCGCGCTGGCAGCAGGTGCTCTGAGTCATTGAATGTTGCTTTCCAAGTTAATAATTTATTTAAAAAATCAAGCGCACTAGCAGTAAGCGGACTGGGTAATTCGGTTAAGCTGCTCAAGTTATTATTCATTCAAACAAAAAATTTGTCATCCAGGTTTGCTGTCCACTTAATAACTTATCCATAAAATAAAGGGCACTGGCAGTAAGGGCTTTGGGTCATTAAGGTTTGCTGCTCACTTAATAATTGATTTAAAGAACCAGGCTAGCTGGCAGTACGCAATTTGGGTCTTCGGGTTCAGTTGCTTGAGTCATTATTTATTTAAATTAAATAGCTCACTGACAGTAAGCGTGTTGGGTCATTTAGTTTTGCTGCCATAGTTGATAATTTATTTTAAAAAACCAAGCATGCTCTCAATGAGGATTCTGAGTAATAAAGTTTTGCTGCCCCTGTTAATAATTTTATAAGATAACAAAGCGTCTTGTTAGTAAGCTCGCTGGGTCATTGAGTTGAGCTGCTCGAGTTATTTTTTATTTAAATAAAGTAGCGTGCTTGCAGATATCGCTCTGGGTCATTGAGTTTAGCTGCTAAGGTTGATAATTTATGTGAAAAACCAAGGGTGCTGGCAGAAGGCTTCCGAAGTAATTAAATTATGCTGCCCGAGTTATGAATTTATTGAAAAAACTAAGTGCGCTGAAGTAAGTTTGCTGGGTCATTAAATTTTGCTGCCCAAGTTAATAATTTATTTAAAAATCCAAGTACGCTCGCAGTAAACGTGCCATGTCATTTAGTTTTGCCACCTAAGTTACTAATTAATGTGAAAAACTAAGCATGCCGTCAATTAGCCTTGTGGGTCATTTAGTTTTGGTGCCTTAGTTAAACATTTTTTCAAAAAATTGAGTGTTCTGGCATGAAGTACTTCCAGTCATAGAGTCCTGCTGCCTAAAATGATAATTTAAAAAGAAGTAAGCGCTTTTGCAATAAGCGCTCTACATTATCTACTCTCTCTTCTGGCGCGTAAGTAATCACCACACGCTTTTTACTGTCGCTCTGTTTTGTGACGCATTTCTGCCAATCTCTGCCTGCGGGCATTTTTTCTTGCAGTAAAGTTGCTTGCTTTCTTACGCAACTACCTCGATAAGTGTTATCTTCGGTGGAAGTTGCATATTTCTGACTCATGGCACGGTTTTCTACGCTCTTAAATCCAACCTACAAATTGGGACCAATCGTCTGCTGCTTGGTGGGAAGAGTTGGCAGCTGAGTGCATCAAGTAAGCGCTGTTTGCTACAGGTGCGTCGTCTACTACATATGCATGACAGTTGATCTCCATCCCTACTGTCTCTCAGGTATATAGCAAATGAAAAGATCATCGTGCATTAAATGCAGGTGAACAGCTCCCACGGGCGGTACTAAGAACTTTTACAAGATGCTCTTCTGTATATCATGACGCTTGCTTGGAATGGACATTGCTAAAATCAAAAAACGAAAATGGACGGGACGAATATTCGTGCGTTAAGTGTATTGCGATAACAACACCAAAGCAATCGAATAAAGGCGTGGTGACCTTGGTATCTGGGTCAAGCGGAGTTACCAGCGGAAGAGAGAAACATACATCGACGGCTCCTGTGAGTGTGCCAGTGTGCATATCAACTTCTTCCTCTTCTCTGGCAATTGCTAGCTCGCGCACTGATTATAACAAAACTAACACTAATGTACGCAGTAAAAACAAACCTGCGCGAAAATCATCTGTTCCCACAGCGATGCCGTCGCGCACGTCGATCGCCCCCCTTTCCGCTGCCGCATAGCATCGCGCTGGCACCGATGCTGATACTGCTCTACATGGAAACAACAATATTGCGGCGCATACACAGGTGCTACCTTCGTCTGTATACAAGCGTACAGCGTCATCTCTAAGCGCCGATAATCGTATGATTATGGGTGAAGTGATTGGAGAGTCCGACCGCGAAAATATCATGCTTGGAATGCCTAAATCGCCAATGAGCCCCACGATAGACATCGGTAGTAAGCTTGATCTCATCATCCGAGAGCTGGACAAGCTGGACGTCATCTTAAAAGCTAATCGTGATTCTAACGATAAAGTCACGTTTCTCGAGAGTCAGTTAAAGCACGTCAATTTGCTTCTCGATAAGCAATCATCAAGCATTGCTGTGCTAACAGAAAAAAACATGAAATTGAGATGGGCAATCGTTGATGCTGTTGGGCTCGGTACCCGTGATGCAGGTCAAACAACATTTGCGTGCTCGGTGGGGACGGCACGACTTCCTCCGCGGGATCCTACGCCAGAGTCTGATCCTATGGAGCGCTCCGCAATAGGGCGCGCCGGCGATGGCAGTCACGAAGTAATCGTATCAGGTTTCATGAATTGCGACGCCATCGATGAAGGCGGTCTTCGAGGAGCTGTTCACGCGGTGCTAAGTACTGTAATGCCTGATCTCCAGTATAATGGCGTAACGCGTACTTCTGCTATGGTGGCGACGCAATCGGGGAGATGTCAGTCTGTGGTGGATGAAGCGGGAGCGGCACCTTCGCCTTCGCCTTTGGCGATTGTGGTTGGGCTTGCGGAGTCAGCGCTGGCTAATAGATTGGTGGTCGAATGTAGAGCTCTGCAGAATACCATGGTAGCTTTCAGTACAAGTGATCTCAATGTATCGAAATTTACTGACGACCATGTGAGACGCATTATTGATACCCAAATTTTTATTAATGAGTATCTTAACATAAACGACTACAGAAGATTTTTAAATCTTAAGCCAATCGTGAAAAATCTTAGATTTAAATACATATGGCATAGACATGGCGGATTTCTTGTAAAGCGGAGACCGGGTGATCGGGCTTTTGTATTTGAGACGGCTGTGGACTCAAGGTGACAGCTGTGTAGCAGGGATTGCGTGCGTGTGATGATGCCCGCGACACCGGCAATGAGAAGGAGGCAGAGATGGGCAGATGTGCTGCGTGCGTTGATTGACTGATGGCGCATACGGCTGGGGAGGCGGAATCTCGTTTTGGGAGAATTTATTATGTGCCAGCTGCAGAAGGGTGCAGCTGCACCAATTTTTGCCTGTGTTGTGTATCGTCCCCCCCCCACGTGCCGTTTCATGCCAATAACTTCGTCAACGAACTTCGTGCCCACTGTCTAAATTACAACATGAAAATTATTATGGGTGACTTCAATGCAGATCCACGAACAAATCCTGAGGACGCGAAGTTCGTTGTTAGGCTCGCGAATGAGTTGGCCCTCCAGTTGATTCCACATGGACCGACACATTTTACCGGGACTACGGCCACTAGGCTTGACTTGCTTTTTGTAGACGATAATGAGAACGTACTAGACGCATGAAACTTTCCTGCCAACTTTCCCAGTCGCCACCACATCATCGATGTTGCTCTAAGTAAGACTGAAGAGTCACGGAACTCCGGAGTATTATATTGCCAAAAAATCTGGAGCGTATCATCGTAGGATCTGTGTGAGGTGTTGGGCGGCTGTGATTGGAGGCCAGCGGACGAGACAGTGACAAATCCTGACCAGGCACTGCAGTGCATCGTCGCAAACCCAACGGAGGCAGTCGATAAATTAGCGCTGCTTAAACGTATTGTTCCGCGCAAGGGCAGGCAGCCGTGGGTTGGTGGCGAGCTCTTGCATATGTACCGCAAACGTGACGCGATCTACAGACGATACAGTTGCACCGGAGATTCGAAGTTCCTGCGGGAGTTCTTAAAGCTTCGTGAGGCAGCTGATCGCTTAACATCTGAGTCGCGTGGTCAATATTATCAGGGCAGGATTGATGAGGTGGACGGCAAAACTAACATCTGGCAGGAGCTGCGTAGCTTGGGACTGCTGCCGGGGAAAAAGGGGGACTTGGGCGGCTTCACACTGGACGAAATTAATAGATGCTCTTCGGAGATCTCAATATCCACCGATGAGGATCTACAGGCCTTCAAGAACATCATAGCATCTGCGAGTGAGGTGGGCTTTACCTTTAAGCCTGTAAACATTATAGATATCATCTCGGCATTTTCCCACTTCACCTCGCAGGCGTGTGGTGAAGACGGCATCCCGCACAGCATCCTGGTCAAAGCCTTACCTATAATAGGGCCACGTATGGTTGGGCTTTTCAATTCCTCATTCGCCAAAGGTGAGTTTCTAGCTCTCTGGAAGCAAGCTTGTGTGATGACACTCAAGAAGCGCGTAGCTCCCTCGTCCCCCTCAGATTTCCGACCTGTCTCATTGCTCTGCATGCTGTCGAAGGTGCTCGAGAGATTTGCTCACGACCAGATTTCTGAGTACCTGGCCAATGGAGGACTTCTTAATCCTCTGCAGACAGGCTTCAGACGACATAACTCTACACAGACTGCACTCTTAAAGCTGACAGATGACGTAAGACTGAATATTGACAAGAAACACATGACGCTACTATTACAGTTTGACTTCAGTAGGTCATTCGACACTGTCTCACCCACTCATCTTCTTGAGAGGTTGAAGCAGACGGTATTCTCCAGGGCTGCGCTCTCATGGGTCGCCTCATATCTCTCTAATAGAGAACAGTGCGTGAAATCTCGAGCTAATGGTAGCTCGTCGTGGATCGGCACAAATCTTGGTGTCCCACAGAGCTCGGTTCTGGGTCCCTTGTCGTTCTGCCTTTACGTCAACGACATACGAGACGTACTTTCTCCAATTGGCGTCGAGTACATCATGTACGCCAACGACCTGCAGGTTTACACCGCGGTGCCCAAGGGGGTGCTGGGTGAGGGGGCAGGAAGGCTGGAGCGAGCGGCGCGGGTGGTCGCGTGCTGGGTGGAGGGCATCTGCCTCCAGCTCAATGCTGGAAAAACCCATGCTATCTTATTTGGCAGCAATCGTAACATCAATGAGCTTACAGCTCAAGGTCTCCCTAGTGTTCTGGGTGGGGGGGGGGGTGACTGTCCCGCTCTCAGAGACCGTCACGAGCCTAGGTGTCACTAGAGCGCTGCGTGAGAGGTTCACTTCTGCTTTGATCTTCCCTCTCCTTGACAATTGCGCGATCATGTGACTTGACGCCTCTCTGGAGCAGAGGAAAAGACTGCAGATGCTATAGAACGCCTGCGTTAGATACGTTGTGGGTGTTTGGAGGGATGAGCACATCACCCTACACAGGAGAGAGCTGGGCTGGCTCCAGGTCGACCCGCGCAGAGACTACTACATGAGTTTGATTATTTACAAAATTTTGTATCTGCATGCCCCAGGCTACGTCGTGCCTCTCTTCGAAAACCACACCTATCGAGGATCTGTGAGGGGTGAGAGGGCGTGGGAGCTGAGCGTTCCGTTTGCGAGGATTGAGCGGGGACAGAAATCGTTCGGTGTTGCTGGGGCTAGATTCTGGAACTCCCTTACCCTTGAGATTCAAAACCTCCCTAGCCTGGCATGCTTCAAGCAAGCTGTAAAACAATAACTGGCAAGCTTGGACTGATCTCATTTAACCAATCTGATCGTGACGTCCCATATGCACAC
The DNA here is from genome assembly GCF_000648655.2 of Copidosoma floridanum. The sequence goes on along the minus strand of NW_019379785.1, from coordinate 139,285 downwards.
GTTCGCTAACGTATTTTGTATTCATCTTCTTATATTGGTGTATGCGTATGAACGTGTCTATAAGCGTTTATTTTATACGTTCATTTTATGTGTTATTTTTAAGTATTCATTTATACATTATATATATTTTATAATTGACTGATAGATGAGTCTAGCGCGAAGTCTTGTATTATAAACTTGTATCGTTAATGCGGGATATCACTATAATATAAGTAATTGGCATGATGCGATAAGTATTTGACTGTGAAATAACGCCAAATAATGCAATTGTATTTAGATGTGAGTTTGGTATTGTGATAGTATTATTAAAATTTATATGTATTTTTAACGCATTATATTAAATGCTGTTTTTGTACCTGAGTATAAATAAATACATAATCTATCCGTCTATCTACCATTAAAATTAGCCTTCCAAGTTTATTATTTATTTGAAAAACTAAGCTTGCCAGCAGTAAGCCTGCTTGGTCATCAAGTTTTCTCCCTTAGTTAATAATTTACATAGAAATTCAAGCGTGCTGTAAGTAAGCTTTCGAGGACATTGAGTTTTGCTGCCCAAGTCAATAACTTATCAAAAAAACTAAGCGGAATGGCAGTTAACATGCTGAGCTATTGGGTTGAGCTGACTAAGTTATTATTTATTTAATAAAGCTGGCAGTAAGCAAGCCAGGTCATTGAGTATTGCTATAAAATTTAATAATTTATCTGAAAAACCAAGCGCGCTAGCTGTGAGTGCGCGTGGTCACTCAGTTTTGCTGCCTGAAATAATACTTTATTAAAAAAACCAAGCGAGCTGGCAGTAACTGCTCTAAACAAATAAGTTTTGCTGCCCAAGTTCATAATTCATTCAAGAAGCCAAGCTCACTGCCAGTAGGCACGCTGGGTCATTTTAAAAGGCCATTTGAGTTATTATTTATTTAAATAAAGTAGTGCACTGGCTGTAAGTAATCTGGGTCATTGAGTTTTGATGCCCGAATTAATTTTTTTATTAAAAAATCAAGCGCGCTTACAGCAAGCGCACAAGGTCATTAAGTTTCGCTGCCCAAGTTAATGATTTATTTAAACTTATTTAAATATTTAAGCGTGCTGTCAGTAAGCACTCTGTGTCATTGAGTTTTACTGCTAAAATCAATAATTTATTTAAAAGAACAAGCGCGATGGCAGGAAACACGCTGGGTTAGTGGGTGAAGCTGCTCGTTATATTATTTATTTAAATTAAAGTGCGTGCTGACAGTAAGCAAGCTGCGTCATTAAGTTTTGCTGCCCAAGTTAATAATTTATTTAAAAAACTAAGCGCTATCTCAGTCAGCTCTTCAGGTCATTTAGTCTAGCTGCCCAAACTTATTTTCTATTTAAAAAACCAATCACACTGACAGTAAGCACGCCAGGTCATTAAGTTTTTCTGCCTGAATTAATAATTTGTTGAAAAAATTAAGCGTGCCAGCAGTAACTGCTCTGAAACATTGAGTTTTGCTGCCCAAGTTGATGAGTCACTTAAAAAATCAAGAGCACTTGCAGTAAGCGCTCTGGATTATCAAGATTTACTGCCAGAGTTAATAATTTATTCGAAAAACTAAGTGCGCTGGCAGTAAGGGCTCTGGGTCAGTAGGCTTTGCTGCCTAAGGTAATAATTAATTTGAAAACTCAAGTGCTCTGACAGTAAACGCGCTGGGTAATTGAGTCAAGCTGCTCGAGTTATTTTTTAGAACGAAGTTCTTTATGTCGCGTTACTCGGGGGGCTGGAATTTTAAAACCGACAGATTTTTTTTTTTGAAACGAAAGTGGTTTACTCTTCCTCTCAAGTTTCCCCCCTTACGCCATTCCCCTCACCTACTGTTTTCTATACACTTCCCCTCTCCCCACTATATATGTATATCTGCCAACTGTGCCGTGTTACTCTTCTGCACACCTTTAATTTTATTTTCACTCAATTTTTATTTCACTTTGAATTTTTTTCTTTTACAATTCTTCAAAAAAAAAAAAAAAAAAAAAACATTTTTCAACAAAGAAATTTGAACCCTCGACCTCCTGCATATGAGTCCATTACTTTACCCACTCTGCTACGAGCGCTGCCGTCTTATCACATAATTTGATAAATAAAGTAATTCATTAAATCAATCATAAATGAAATGCAATAAATACTAACTCCAATGGCTGTTGCTGTTAAAAACTAGTTTGGTGTTAGTATTTATTGCATTTCGTCCTACCCGCTGTTATTGGAGTCATTAACATCATTAAATTATAAATGAATTATGTAAGATCATTATATAAATATATTTCGAGTTTCGTATAATTTTAATGGTTTTTAAGAGCACTTATTTTAAATTTGATAAACAAATAATCGCACAATGTGATTGAGTAATTAAATCAATCATAAATGAATTATGTAAGATCATTATATAAATATATTTCGAGTTTCATATAATTTTAATGGTTTTTAAGGGCACTTATTTTGAATTT
>NW_019379785.1:101620-136733 GCF_000648655.2 Copidosoma floridanum | reverse complement strand
AAAAAAAAAAATACAACAAGAAATAAAGAAAAAAATAAAACAAGAAATTAAAAGAAAAAAAAACAAATTAAAAAATTATAAAGGAAATTAAAACAACAAACCAGGGGGTTTTAATGGGTTATGGGACCCACGTCAAGAACAAAGTTCTTTAAATATGAGATGAGTATAGACACAATTTCTCAGGTAACAAGGGAGTCACCAGACCCACAGGAAAAACGAAGCTCTGTAAACGTAAGTACAGCATTCATGTTGCTTACTAAAACAAAAACTTAAAAAATGAATAAAAAAACAAAAACAATAGTTTAGTACTCATGATGGTTGAACTTCGTGAGAACGTCGTGCATATATACAGTACTCACAAAAATCAACCATCGTGAGTACTAAACTATTGTTTTTGTTTTTTTATTTATTTTTCAAGTTTTTGTTTTAGTAAACAACATGAATGCAGTACTAACGTTTACATAGCTTCGTTCTTCCTGTGGGTCTGGCGACTCCCTTGTTACCTGAGAAATTGTGTCTATACTCATCTCATATTTAAAAAACTTTGTTCTTGACGTAGGTCCCATGACCCATTAAAACCCCCTGGTTTGTTGTTTTAATTTCCTTTATAATTTTGTGATTTTTTTTTTTTTTAATTTCTTGTTTTATTTTTTTTTACTTCTTGTTTTATTTTTTTATTTAAATCCTTGTTTTATTTTTTTTCATCTTTAATTCTTATTAAATAAAGTAGCATGCTGGCATTAAGCGAGCAGGGTCATTAAGTATTGCTGCCTGAATTTATAATTTATTTGGAAAACCAAGTGCGCTGCTAGTAAGCAGGCTGGATTGTTGGGTTTATTTGCCTAAGTAAATAATTTGTTTTATAAACCAAGCGCGCTAGCAGTAAGCCGGCCAGGTCATTGAGTTTTGTGGCCCAAGTTGATAATTTATTCCAAAAACTAAGCTCGCAGGTGGTGAGCGCTCTTGCGTATTCAATGTTGCTTTCTTTGTTAATAGTTTATTTAAAAAAACCAAGTGCACTGCGAGTTAGCCCAATAGATAAATTGATTTGAATTAAGTAGCGAGCTGGCAGTAAGCGTTCTGGGTCATTGAGTTCTCCTGCCAGAGTTAAAAGTTTATTTAAAAAACCAATTGCGCTGGCAGATCGCGCTCTTGGTGATTAAATTTTGTAGCCCAAGTTCATAATTTCTATAAGAAGCCAAGCGCACTGCCAGTAGGTGCTGTGTTATTGGGATAAGCTGCTTGAGTTATCATTTATGTAAACAAAGTAGCAAACTGGCAGTAAGTGCTCTTGGTCATTCAGTTTTGATGTCCAATCTTATTATTTATTTAAAAAACCAAGTGCGCTTACAGTAAGCGCACCGGGTCATTAAGTTTCACTGCTCAAGTTAATAATTTATTAAAAAATTAAGCGTGCTAGCCGTAAGTGAGCTGGAACTTTAAGTTCTGCTGCCTAAGTTAATAATTTATTTAAAAAATCAAGCGCGCTTGCAGTAGGCCCTCTAGGTCATCGAATATGACTGCCCGAGTTATTAGTTAATTCGAAAATTTAGTGCGCTGGCAGTAAGTGGTCTGGGTCAGTAAGCTTTGCGGCCTAAGGTAATAACTAGTTAAAAAAATCAAGTACGCTGAGAGTAAGCGAAATAAGTCATTCAATTAGGCTGCTCCAGTTATTTTTATTAAAATTAAGTAGCACGCTGGCTTTAAGCAAGTAGGGTCATTGAGTATTGCTGCCGAAATTTATAATTTATTTGAAAAATCAAGTGTGCTGCCAGTGAGCGTGCTAGGTTGTTGGGTTTTTTGCCAAAGTGGATAAATTGTCTTGAAAACCAAGCGCACTAGCAGTAAGCCTGCCAGGTCATTAAGTTTTTCTGCCTGAGTTAAGAGTTTATTTGAAAAGCCAAGCACGCTCTCAGTAAGCTTGCCTGGTTATTAAGTTATGCAGTCCAAGTTAATAATTTATTTTAAAAACCAAGGGAGCTAGCAGTATGCGCTCTGAGACATAGAGTTTTGATGCCCTAGTAACTAATCAATTTCAAAACCAAGCGCAATGATAGCAACCGTGCTGGGTCATTTGGTTAAGCTGCTCGAGTTATTATTTATTTTAATAATGTAGCGCGCTGGCAGTAAGCGTTCTGGGTCATTGAGTTCTTCTGCCATAGTTAATAGTTTATTTGAAAAACTAACCACACTGGCAGATTGCGCTCTTGATCATTGAGTTTTGCTACCCAAGTTCATAATTTCCGAAAGAAGCCAAGGGCACTGCCAGTAGGAATGCTGTGTCATTGGAATAAGCTGCTTGAGTTATTATCTATGTAAAAAAAGTAGTGAACTGGCAGTAACTACTCTTGGTTATTGAGTTTTGATGCCCAATCTGATTATTTATTTACAAAATCTAGCGCGCTTGTAGTAAGCGCTCTGGGTTATCAAGTTTCACCGTCCAACTTAAAAATTTATACGAAAAACTAAGTGCGCTGGCAGTAAGCGCTCTGGATCAGTAAGCTTTGCAGCCTAAGTTAATAATTAGTTTAAAAAATTGAGTGCGCTGACAGTAAGCGTGCTGAGTCCCTGAATTAGGCTGCTCCAGTTATTTTTTATTAAAATTAAGTATCACGCTGGCATTAAACAAGCGGGGTCATTGAGTATTGCTGCCGAAATTCATAATTTATTTGAAAAATCGAGTGCGCTGCCTGTTAGCGCGCTGGGTTGTTGGATTTTCATGCCAAAGTAAATAATTTTTTTTTAAAACCAAGTGCGCTAGCAGTAGGCCTGCCAGGTCATTAAGTAATGCTGCCCGAGTTTATAATTTATTTATAAAACCAAGTGAGCAAGCAGTATGTGCTCTGGCTCATAAAGTTTTGCTGCCCTTGTTTATAATTAATTTTGAAAACTAAGCGCAATGCCAGTAACCACGCTGGGTCATTTGGTTAAGCTGCTCAAGTTATTATTTATTTAAATAAAGTAGCGCACTGGTAGTAAGCACTCTATGTCATTGAGTTTTGCTGCCCAATTTAGATATTAATTAAAAAAACGAAGGGCACTGACAGTAAGCGTGCTAAGTCATTATGTTTTTTTGCCCGAGTTAATAGTTTGTTAGAAAAATAAAGCGTGCTATCAGTAAGTGCGCTGAAATATTGAGTTTTTTTGCCCAAGTTAATTATTAATTTAAAAAACTCAGGACGCTAGCAGTAAGCTCTGTGGGTTATTGAGTTGTACCGCCTGAGTTACTAATTTATTTAAGAAACTAAGTGAGCTGGCAGTAAGTGCTCTGGATTATGAAGCCCTGCTGCTTAAGGTAATAATTAATTTAAAAAATCAATCGCGCTGGCAGTAAGCGCGCTAGGTCATTCGGTTAAGCTGCTCGAGTTGTTTTTTATTTTATCCGAGTAGTGCACCGAGAGTAATTGCGCTGGGTCGTTGAGTTTTGCAACTCAAGTTAATAAATTATGTACAAATTCAATTGCGCTGGCAGTTAGCCCGCCGGGTCATTGAGTTTTGCTGCCCAAGTTAATAATTTATTTAAAAAACCAAGCGTTCTGGCAGTAACTGATTTAGATCATTGAGCTTTACTGCCCAAGTAAAAAATTTATTCAAAGAACTAACCGAGGTCTTAGTTAGCTTGCTGGGTCATTGAGTTATGCATCCGGAGTTTTTAATTTATTTAAAAAACCAATCGAGCAAGCAGTATGTGCTCTGGGTTATTGAGTTTTGCTACCCTAGTTCATACTTCAATTTGAAAACGAAGCGCAATGCCAGTAGGCGCGCTGGATCATTCGGGTAAGCTGTTTGAGTTTTTATTTATTTAAATAAAGTAGAGCACTGGCAGTAAGCGCACTGGGTCATTAAGTTTTGCTGCTTAATTTATTTATTTATTCGAAAAACCAAGCGCACTGACAGTAAGTCATTGAGTTTTTTTCCTGAGTCAATAATTGCTAAAAAAATCAAGCGTGCTAGCAGTAAGTGCGCTGGAACATTGAGTTTTTCTGCCCAAGTTATTTTTTTTATTTAAAAAATCAAGCGGGTTGGCAGTAAGCACTCTGGGTTATCGAGTTTCACCTTCCGAGTTAATAATCTATTCAAAACGCCCAGCGCGCTGGCAGTTAGCTTTCTAAGTTATTGAGTTTCACCACCTGAGTTTATGATTTAATAATTTAATTGGCAGAAAAATCCTGACACGATGACGGAAATCCTTGTAAAGGTTGGGGAAGGAAGAACCTTTAGTGGGATGCTAAAAATGATGGAGGCTGGCTCTAAGCCTGAACAGACAGTAACTGTGATCGAAAGTATTATTTCTACTAAGAAAGGATACCTGCTTATCAAAGTCACAGGAATAAAAGATGTTCCAAAGTTCACCTAACATATAGAATAGTCAGTATCTGGTCAAGGAATAGTGGTCACTACTGCACGTAAGGTAAGCGCACGTGCTCAGAACAGTGAGAGGGGAAGTCAGAAGGCTCAAAAAATAAGGACAAATGTCCCTGCTAAAGTAGCTGAGGGACAAATTTTAGCTAAAATACTTAAGTCCATAAAAGCAAGTTTTAATCAAAATAAATGTGGAGCTATTGTGGAAAGTGTCATAGTCCCTAAAAAAAGACATTTGCTTCTAAAAGCTAAAGGAAAAAAAGATATTGTAACTTTCTCCTAACATGTAGAGAAGTCCGTTGCTAGCCGAGAAAAAGTGGTAATCACTGCAAGAAAAGTGACCCTACAAGTCCTTGATTTTGACAGTATTGTTAAAGAAGCGGAAATAAGACTGTCATTTAACAATATTACGAAAAGCAGCAGCTAAGATTTAAGGTCTTAGCTTCTTAAAGCAAACTCTGAGAGACAAATAATAGTGCTTATGACCTTTAATGAAATAGCCACCAAGGAAATTAAATATGCAGTCAAGATTAGCTTCGTCTACTGCTGTATTAAGAGAAAGCCAGTTGTAACAAGGTATTTTACGTACATGGTATGAGGACATGTATCGCATGACTGCAAAGAAGAGGATCGATCAAAGTTGTGCTTTAAATGAGGAAGTTACAACCACTCCAAGTAGACCGTAGTAGTACAGCACCGTATTTGCAGTATAAGATAGGGGACATGAATGACGTAGCAGGCAGAGAAATCTGTTCAATCTTTAGACTAGCGTTAAAAGCAGCTAGGAAGAAGGCCCAAGTGGTGCCAAAATAAAGAAGTTTAATTTTTTGGAGAACTGTGTACTAATGTATGCCCATACTGCGCTAAGTACATCTACTTGTCAGGCGGTAAGAACATCCAGCATTTAGTGGTGCTTGTAAAGAATGCAGCCTACAATGAGGAGCTAGATATGGGTGCTAGTCCTCAGGGACCCCTAGTCCTTTTCAGGACTCGAAAAGATTGGCACCTCTAGCAACAGGTGGCAAGCTTTCTCGCTGATGTTGTGAGATATGTTGTTCTCGCTGGTAGATCCACCCTGAAATAATGCTAACGTGATTTCAGGGTAGAACAAAAGCCACGCGATATGTGGGGGTTTTTAGTGACTATGAGTGATCAAATAGAAAAATTCACTTTGTCCCACACTACCTCTATCCCTGCGATTTGTGGCAGAGCATCTTTCCTCCCTCTACAAAGAAAATAATAATTACTACTAATCCTTGTGGAGGTTCTTGCTTGTTTCTTCATACAAAGCTCTTTTAAGGTAGTGACCACGGGTACATTTCTCAGTTCTGAGGGGCAATGACAAGGTTGGAACGATCTTTGCAGAATCAGTTGGAAATAAAAAGCGGGGAGTATGGGTGGTGTTCCCTTGCACATCTGTATGTATGGAGGCACAAAGCTTGAGCTTTTTGCTTAAATTGTTGCGGATGCATGTGTGAGTGATTCTGAGATTTTATGCTTCTGTCTTTCTACTTTTACCGTGGGTGTGACCTGAATATTTTAGGCAGGGTAACAAAAATTGGCAGAAGTCATACATAAAAGTAAGCGATTGTTGTAACATTATTTTTAGAAACAGTCATTACACTTCTACTAATCTTACAAAGGTTTTTAGATGATGAGTGGCAGAGTCTCTCTTTATCTGGCGAAGGGGGCCCTGGATCTGGCAGCGGGTGTAACTGGACAATGACGCTCGGATAATGCCAGATAACTATATCCGATATGGCTATTTGCCTCATTATTCAAAAAGACGTGGAGGCTGACTAACCTACGCTTTCTATTACTAAAGGGGATACACGATGGCATCTCATTGCTTACGTTAGATGATTATGTTGGGTTCTTGGCTCTGGTCATGAGTTTGTATGCGATTTTCTCATCTCTCTGAAGTACTTTTAGTAAGCCTATAAAAATGTGGCTCAACGAATCAGAGATAAATGAATCTAAAGGCCAAGTAATTCACAGTGATAGAACAACCTGCAAAATATCTGAAAAAAATGTTTAAAAGATGCTTGACGCCATGAAACAAAGGATCACAAATATTGTCAAGGTTGTGAAAAATGTTTTCAAGGCTGCCCATTTAAATATAAGAATAGTAGAACGCTGAAGATAAGAGGTTTCTTTGGACTAAAAGAGGCATGTGAGTGTAGGAAAAAAAGAGATAAATGTGCAGAAAAAAACTGTAAGCAATGCTCTAAGGAATGTACAATGACCAAACGAAAACAGAAGTCCTTTAAATATCCTGGGTATGATACCGAAATTCGTGACTTCCAAACAAAAGAGAACATGTAATGACAGACAAGGAAAGACCTTTTTAAGCAATAAAAATGGTCAATAGTAAAGGACTGACATGACAACCAAAGTCCTAGTAAAGTTTCTAGAAAAAAAGATATTTGCTAGGGTACTTTAAGTAATAAAAGCTGGCTTTAACTCTTATAAAACAAGATCTGTTGTATAGTGTCATCGCAATCAAAAAAATAAATTTGCTTGGAAAAGCCAAAGAAGTTGAAGACATAGAAGAATTTTTTCGAAGTTTAGAAAAAGGAGTAGCTGACCAGAAAACTATAGTTACTACAGAGCCAAAAACTACACTTAAGGTTTGGAACTAAGATAGTCTTATTGAAGATCGAAAAGTAAAGAAATTTTTAAAGAAAGTTATTAGAAAAAAAAATCAAGACTTCAAAGTCCAATTTTTGAAAGCTAACAGTGTAGGATAAACAATGGTCTTCGTGTACTTTGACTAATTAGTCAGGCAAAGCATCAAGCATTTAGTGGCACTTGCTAGTATTGCAGCCTGCCATAAAGACTAGACAAGGGTGCTGGTCTTCAGAGACCACAAGCCCTTTTCAGGACTCAAGAGGAGTGGCACCTCCAGCAACTGGTAACGAGTTTGCTCGCTAAAGCTGTAAGTCGCGATATTCTTCCTGGTGGATCTACCCTAAAGTAATGGTAATGCAGTTCCAGGGTAAAACAAAAGCCATGCGTCATGGGGGATTGTTAGTGAGTATAGGTGGTGTAATAAAAAAAATTTACCAAGTACTTATTTCCGGAAAAACAGGTGTTGGCTTTCATTGGTCATCACGATTTTAAAAAGAACTAAAAATGAAAAACGTCGATGCAAGACGAGTACCCCAGGCGGTGATCTCTCTAAGAAAATCTGCTGGCAGTTCCGATCCAGTAGAAGCCCAGGTGACTGCTACAGGCCCCATCGATTCTAAGGTAGGGGGCTACAAAGACGTGTCTCATGGCCAACAGGGACTGCTAAATGTTCCATGGCTCTTTCTCACAGACAAACAACGAAGAGGCAGCCTATCAAGCATATGCACCAATGACATCAAGGATAACAACGTGTCAGTATTCAGCAACCAGACCGAGGAGAAGCTTGCTTGTTTAGAAGAAAATGTTGCTAAGTTCAGAGTAAAGCGACAGCAAGTGACTGATAAAGTCCTATCAGCAACGAAAGAGATTACAGAGACGATAAAACAATCAATGATAAGTATGAAAACACAGCAAACGCTGTTAAAAATAGGCTCAAAGCTGCGCTTAAGCACCTAGAAAAGGGAGTGGTGATAAGAAAAGGCTTTTTTTATGAAGAAAAAGCGTTTTCAAATTCTTGGAAGGCGTCATTTAAATCCCTGAAATGGAGGGAACAACGGCAAGATAATTTCCAACGGCATGTACAGAAAAAAATCCTGAACACTGCCCTAAAGGAAAAAGAACGAAATAAAAGAAACAGAAGCCCATTTGATAGCCCTGAGGAACGCAAGCAAACCATGTCTTCAAAGAAGAAGAAAACAGGCAGTGGCAAACAAAAAGAGATTCTTGTAAATAACAAGACAAGCTAGAAGAACAAAGTTGACTTGACAACAATAGTAGTAGTGAAGATGGCCGAAGGACAGACCTTTGCAACGGTGCTGAAGACGATAAAGGCGAACTTTGACCCTAATAAGGCTAATGTGTCAATCCAAAGTGTTGTCACTACAAAAAAAGGAGACATACTTATTAAGGCCAAAGCTGTAGATAATGCTATTGCATTCTCACAGCCAAATAAGAAGTTGGGAGCCAGACAGGGTACTGTTAAAATGAGAAAAAAAAGTGACACTAGAGGTCCGAGACCTGGATACTATTGAAGAGAAAGATGAGGTGAAAGAGGCTTTCGCTAGGACTTTTGGACTTAGGAGCCAGGGGCCAGAAGTAGCTTTCCTAAGTCAAAATGCCAGAGGACAGAGGCTGGCGTTGATAACAGTGGACGCAACAACTGCCAGACGAGCAGAGGAGGAAGGCAGATTACAAGTCAGCTCCATAAGCTGCCGAATCCGAAGAAGAATTGAAGTTACAAGATGTTTCAAATGCCGGGGATATGGACACGTCTCAGGCAACTGTAAAAAAAAAACAGATCCAAGCTTAGCTTCTGGTGTGGAAGCTCAAATCACCAGAAAAAAAAGTGTCCAGGCCTAGCATGGTGTTTGCTTTGCCCAATGATGGGCAATAAGCACGAAGCAGGCAATGAGAGGTGCCCTTTATTCGAAAGAGCGCTAGAAGAGACCATAAAAAGGCCCAATCAGGATGAAAGTAAGGCAAAGGGGCCTTTACTTGGAAGGCAGGCTAATGTGGACCCACGTTGCGCTGGGTCCTTTTATCTATCAGCAAGAGAAAGCATTAAGCTTACAGTGGTGCTTGCGAGATAAGCGGCCTTCCATGAAGCGCTAGACAGGGTGCTGATTCTTGGGGACCCCGAGTCCTCTTCGCGATTTGAGAGGATTGGCACCTCTAGCAAATGGTGGCGAATTAGGTCGTTAATGCTGTGAGACCTGATAGTCTCCCTGGTGGCTTTACCCTGAAGTAATTCTAACGCAGTTCCGAGGTGGAACTAAGGCCACGCGGCATGGGGGGACTTTAGTGGGTATGGGTGGTCTCATAAAAAGAAAATAGATCGAGCCCCACACTACTGCTATCCCTGCAGTGGGTCTTAATGCATTTTTTCTCCCTTCACAAAAAAAAAAAAAAAAAAAATACTACTACCTCTTTTACTACTCACCCTTCAGGGGCTGTAAGATCTTGTCATTGGTTGGGGTGCCTGGCTTAGAATGGAGTAAGCTTTCAAGAAATGGTTGATTATTTGTTTGGTTGTATGGGAATCTGGATTTCTCCGAAAACAAAAGAAAAAACAAAAAAGGGGGAACTTTAAAAAATGAGTGAGAGCATTAATAGTGTGTGCATGTAGGGACTAGAACTCGAAGAGATCTGTCTGGATCCCTGAATGAAAACCAGCTTCATTGGAGGGCTAGCAGGGGCTGACCCCCCATTCAAGCCACTAAGAATCATTCTGCTGTCTTGGTGAAGTGGTAATTTTGACAGATCTTAGCAACTCTTTACCCCGTCGTGTGTAGAACTCAGTAGCGGTTATAACATTCGTCTTAGATACATACATTACACTTTAACAACGCTAACAAAGGTGTACTCACTAGTTGTTTCAGTTTGCGTGTGGCGGGGTCTCTCTCTGGCTAACGTGGGGGGCCTGGTGGTGGGTTAAGCAAAAAGATAAGGACCAGATAAGTCTGATTAACCGCATCGAATATGGCTGCTCGCCTCATGAGCAAAAAAAAGTGGTGGGCTGACTAATCTAGACTTACTACCACTGAGAAGGTTACATGGCGGCACTTTGAGTGTCTTTTATACGCCAGCTCGTTTTGTCGGGTTGTCTGTGCCAATTATGGGATTGTATGCCTGCCGCTCGTCTCACTGGGATGTCTGTAGTATACCAATATTTACATACACTTTACACAATCACTATTTCCACACTCTATACACAACGCCAGGGCAGTCTCCGCAGGTGGAACTGAGGGAGAGTGGTGACTTCCGGCTGGCCCTAGTAAGTTGCGCCTATTTTTGGCAACGAAGTGGGCTGCTAATCCGGTTTTTACCCTTTCGAGATGCTTATTTTTCGGAAAAAATGGTGTTGGCTTTTAATGGTCATAACAATTTTAAGAAAAATTAAAATAAAAAACGGCAATGTGAAACTAGTACCCCAGGCCGTAACCTCTTGGAGGAAATCCACCAGTAGTTCCAATCCGATGCAAGCCGGGGTGACTGCTGCTGGCCCCGCAAATTTGGGGGGGCACAAAGATATGTCTGATGGCAAAACGGGATGGTTTAACGTTCTATAGCCTGTTCTTACAGAGACAGGATAAAGAGGAAGCCTTTTGAGCATGAGCAGTAACATCAGCAAGGACAGCAACGTGACAATTTTTAGCAACAAGACCCCGGAGGAGCTTGAGTTGATGGAAAATTTTGGGGCAGAGCTCAGAACAAAGCAAAATTTTGGAAATTAAACAAGTTAAACTGGCAGCAAGTAAGCTCGGAAAAATGCTTAAAGATTTGAGCCAAAATTATAGAAATACTGCTGAGGCTATTAAAAGCGGTATTCAAGCTGCACTAGAACACCTCAAATAAGCCCAGAAGACGAAAAACGATGTCTCTATTACAGAAAAAACATGTTTTAATGGATGGGAGGAGCACTTTTGATCCCTGGTATACAGAGAAAAGCGTAGAGATAATTTCCGACGACATGTTCAGAAAAAAACCCTGAACACTGCCCTTAAGGAAATAGAGCGAGTTAAAAGAAGCAGGAGCCTATCCGACAGCCCTAGAAAATACCAACTAGCCATGTTTTCTAAGGAATAGAAAACAAACAGAGGTCAATTAGAAGAAGTTCTCTTGAAAGATGAAAAAGGCCAGAAAAAGAGAGTACACGTGACAACAACAGTTCTGGTCAAGATGGCCAAAGGGCAGACCTTTGCTAATGTGCTAAAATCAATAAAGCCGAACTTCAATCCTGACAAAGCCAACGCCGCAGTCCAAAGTGTTGTCAGCACGATAAAAGGAGACATACTTTTAAAAGCCAAAGGTGTAGAGGATGCAATTGCATTCTTACAGCAAATTAAAAAGTCGGTAGCCGGACAGAGAACTGTCAAATCGAGCACTTAAAAAATGACACTAAAGGTCCAAGACCTGGACGCTATTGTGAAGAAAGATGAGTTTAAAGAGGCTTTTGTTAAGACTTTAAAACTAAATAGCCAGGAGCCTGAGGTAGCTCTCTTAAAACCAAATATCAGAGGACAGAGGCTGGCGTTAGAAGCACTAGATGAAGCAACTGCTCAGCAAACAGAGAGTGAAAGCATGTTAAGAGTTGGCTTCGTAAGCTGCCAAATTTGACGAAAAATTGAAGTAAAAAGATTCTACAAATGCCTAGGGTACGGACATATCTTAGACAGCTGTAAAAAACAAAGTAGGTCAAAGCTATGCTTCCTGTGTGGAAGCTGCAACCACCGCAAGAAAGAATGTTCGAGCCCAGCACGGTGTTTTTTCTGTCCAACGTTGGACAACAAGCACGAAGCCGGTTGTGGGAACTGCCCGCTGCTTAGAAAAGCGCTACAAGAGGCCAGAAAAAAAGGCTCAAGCAGACCGCAAATAAGGCGGAAAGGCTTTGAGTAGGAAGTTGGGCTAATGTGGACCCACTCTGCACTTAGAACTTAGACCTATCAGGGAGGAAAGGCATCAAGCTTATAGTTGTGCTTGCTAAGTAAGCAGCCTACTATGAAGCGGTTGGCTGGGTGCTGATCCTTAGGAACCCAGAGTTCTTTTCAGGACTGCAGTAGATTGGCACCTCTAGCAATTGGTGGCAAGCTTGCTTGCTAATGCTGTGAGATACAATGTTCTCTCTGCTGTTACAGTTTACAAAACTTTGACATCTAACAGCATCAGTTTGCACAACTATAATAAAAACTGTGAACAATCAAAAATTTAAATATTTACGGTATCGACAGAAACTTGAATCTAATGTAAAACCCTATAGATCTGCAACTTTAACCATCAATCGCTGTGTAGTTATTGCACCATGACTGCTCGTGTCAATTAAGAGTAATAAGATTTAGGTCTAAGTAGTCGATTAGACCCCCAACCTTACGTGTCCTCCTTAAATACAAAAGTATGAAAAATCTGTTTATTGTAGTACTAAAAAAGAGTCTGTTGACGGTGAGGATGGCTTTGAGGATATTGAAGTCTACAAATAAGATAAATGCCCCTATTATGACCGCAAATATCATTATACTTGACTTTGTAACTTCTTATTCAAATCGTGAGCTGTAATGGTAGAAATTTTTATGAGAAAATCTGTTTTTTTTTGGTTTTTTTCTAATGTTTAGAGAAGTTAGACTCATGCAATAATATTTTAAGTTGCCCTAGATCGTTACTGCTTGTTTAAAGCACTCTAAAATTAGTTTCCATTTTTTTTTGTTCATCTAGAAGTGTCACGTTATAATTGAAGAATCTTTCTGTGCCAAAGTAAATAGTTCTATTAGCATTTAAATACGATTATTGACCCTTTTAAGACAAGCGAAGACGACCGCTGTTCTCAGGTCCTGGCTCTTTCTTCGAATTCCTATGAAATTTGGGGAGACATCACCTCATGCCTATGGCCAATCCAAGCTTTGCATCTGTGTGCTGACTCAGCCTTGCGACCTGGTTGTTGCCAAGTGCTCTGACACTTCGCGTGAAAGCGCTGATCTTGCGCTGAAAAGCGCAATCTATGTTCGTTGACCAGCTGCTACGCCAGGCTACGTCCCTGACATGTCCAATACCTATAATGATAATAATAATAATAATACTAATAACAATAATAATGACAAATTATGCTTACAATAGTAACGACGTCTTTCCAACAACATTGATGTAAAAGTGTGCAGCTGGTATGAAAATGTTCGTTGTTTCTAAATCTAAATCTTGAATTGCTTACATGAGGATAAGAGCGGTTTTTGTACGGATGTATGGTCGCAAAAGAAAATACGAAGGTCTTAAGAGATCCTCATTGTGTGTTGTTAGTCCCAGTAACTACGTTTACATAGACGTAATATTGGTTATAGTTTGGCTGTAGATATTATAATACAATAATAATATATGAAAACAAAAAAAATTTTTTTTTCATTGTGAACTTGCATCCATCTCATTTCAATTATTACCTATAAGTAATAATTAGATAATTTTCATATAATTAATACAGTATAACTACTAAAGATTGCTTACTCCCACAACTTTCATTTGATAAACTTCATTCTGTACATACCGTGATCTGCATAGTTGCTATGTATTCACCAGGTTATGTTCCATAGTACCATAAATTAAGAATACACTCAAAAGTGCTTCATATGCTTGTAACTCCACCTTGACTTGAAAATAAACATTAACTCGCCTTGCCTGTTGAGTGCGAGAGAATTAAGGTTGTGATTTAGGATTACAGCTTCTTGTCTTGACTCACAGTTTTTGCCAAGTGGTGGTAAGTATAGAACTCTATGTATGGAGGAAATATAAGAGGAGTGCTAAGGAGCTTCCATAACTTTCAAGATGATAGCTGACGAGCTGATGTGCTGACTGCACTTTAAGATCGCTTGATTTACTATTTACTCTTACCCATATCTCAGCTATGTATCAATAAAAATTTACTTTTCCTGGCAACTTACGCTTGAGCCGGAGGTCAGTGCTAATACGGCCATCAAGATCTGTGGTCTTTAGACAGGCTTCCTATAAAGTAGATTTTTTTCATTATTATTTACTTTTAGTGTGCATCATATTGTGCAATCGTTAGGCCAAGGCAATATCGCCGTAATCAACATCATCACAGTTGACTAGCAACCTGATCATCTTCGGCGAAGGTCATTCCTTCGTCTATGATAGAAATTAGGAGTTTGTGGGTGCGAGCCCTTGTACGCATTCAAAGGTGACGACTCAGGGCTATGCTTTATATTGATAAAGACAGATGTACGAACGGTGATTAAGACCTGTCAGAGGCGCAAGGAGGTAAGAGAGATCGTAATTTCTAAGTAAGTGACTGAGTGTTATACTTACAGTAAATATTGCAACTTAATTATTATACGTTCAACATTCCACGTATTAATGTTTTTTTTTTTTTTTTTTTTTACTACTATAAGTTTAAAAAAAAAGTTTTTAATTAATTTAAATTTTTGGTGTACATTGTAGTTATGTGCATTTAAAGTCATCGCTGAAATATATTCTTATCATTTAGTTATGTTAGTATTATTGTTAACATGCATGAATGACTGTTTTTTTAACATAGTATACAACTTTTTTTGTTTTGATAACATCACCTTCTGTTTCTACTCCTTCCTATACGCGGACGCTTGTTCGGAAGTCCTCTCGGGTGACGCCCCCACATTTGGCGTAGTAATTTCCGTAGCTGGGGATGCTATATTCGAGCGGACGTGCCCAGTTTGTTACAATGTAAGTCAGAAAAAATTTTCTTTTTGTCATTTTGTGGTAATAATTATTTCATATTTTTTTGTCCTTTTTTCTTACTATAAATTAAATAAATAAATTGTTTTGTATCAATTTTTCTTTTTTATTACTGTTAATAAAAAAGTTATTCGCTATCAAATTATTTTGTTTGGTTTATTAAATTTTTTTTTTTTGTTGGTTATCTTTTTTTCGATTAAACTTTTTTTTATTAATAATAAATTTTTTCTAATTATCAATGATTCTGAATCCTTTCAGTCTGATTTCCGACGCGTCGTGAATAAGCGTCAATGGTTTCATCTGCCACTGCTTCCCCAGCCACAGAGGCATATGCTGCGTTAGGTGACCCTGAATTTCCAGGGATGGCCCGTGGCTAATGTGACGAATTGTCCAGGTGGCCGACTGTTTGCGCTAATAGTGCACGAGCCTGGTCAGCTCAGCTAAAAGAGGCCCAGAAGATGATTTTGGGTCCCCCAGCCGTTTTGGCAGTCATATCATTGCTTCTGCACGTCCCGAGACTAGGTCATACGTGTGGCTATGTGCTCGGGTGCTGGAGCCATGGTTCTATGGTTTATATCAGCGTTGAGGTTGGAGCCCAGGAGGGGCTTTGGTTCTTATCTAGATACGTTATACTTGATAACGAATCTTAAGAAAAGGAAAAAACAAAAAAATTAAAGATTTCTATGTATGAAATAATATACGTGAATATATAAATTCTTTATATTTTCATACAGGTGAAAGTAGATAATAATGAAAATTAGAAAAACAACGCTGCATTTTTTTTGTTCTTCTTTTGGTAACCTTTTTCATTTCTTTATTTACAGGTAACTACTAGGCTGAACAGGATGATGAGATACCGTCTTCTGATTTGATTCATTTCCATCATTGTGCGTCATTGTGGTCGTTGTGCTAATGTCCCTTAAATTCTAGGAAGCAACTAGGGGTGCCTATAACATCGCTGCGCTTGCGATTTTGCTTCGTTTGTCTTATTACAACTAACAGATTTTTTTGTGTGCTATTCGTCTTATTTTAGTAGGCATCTTGAGTTAAAACTAAATGCTGCTCTACACAATTGATTCCTGGAATGTTCATCCTTGCCTCCTGGGTTGCTGTCTGTACTAGCTTCGCTGCTATCTGCTTGTGTTGGCCCAAACCTGCCCTGAAAGAAGGCTGCTGACTGAAACATGTTGTCTTTCATACTTCTTTTTTTGTTGCTGCTTCTGACTGCCTGTAAACCTTTTGATAGTTAGCAGTGGAGATGTGCCCCCTGAAATAAGTATTTTCCAAACTGCGAGTCCACCTTACAGAACGCTGGCTAGCTCCATGACATATTTCCCTATATTGTTATCTACTCTTATTATATCTACCCTTAACCTTCTATACTCTTTAAGCTCATGATCTTGTAAAATAATGTCTCGTAGGGTTTGGCCCTGACTCAACTTCTCTTTTAAGACCTAACCCTGAGTTTATATTGTCATATTTCTTTCTCTAAGGAGTAGTTCTTGAATGGCTTCTTGTAACCTTGACGAGTTTCTAAAAGGAGTTCCATCATCGATGACTTTGTTTATATACAGACCCGTGCCCCAAAATTTTGTAATATTGCCTTCGGAGACTATTTTTGATGCTAATAACAGTCTCGTACCATCCAAGTATGCCTTGCACCCTGCGTGAAGTATTAGAGTGCCTATTTCATTAATGGTAATCATAGAGCCGTTTAATCCCGTGCATTTAAATTCTAATGTTATTTCATCTATTGTGAAGTAGACTCAAGTATTTTGCACGTGCATTTCATGCTAAGTGGTCTCCTAAAGCCGCATGACCCTTATCTCACAACTGTTATCGATTATGTCACCCTATTCTGCTGGTAACTTCACTTGACTTGCTAAATAATTTGTTATGTCCTTTATAGGTTTCGTTCCTGTGCAAATCCTGATATTTCCTAGTATCTTAAAATCAATAAATTCTTCTACTGATATTATCATATAAATATGGGGCACATCATTTAGAGCTAGGTAGGATCTCTGGCCATACGAATGTGAAACTGTTAGTAGCGTTGCCTAGGTCTTGTTTTATAGGTAAGGGTGTTGTCTTGTAAAGGTCAAACATGAGGAGATCCATCAGGGGTATTGAGATATGGTAAATCTGGTGTGGGTGCTTGAAAAAACAGCCCCTTCGGACATTTCGACCAGCTCTGTAATTGATTTGGCGTAGTTGGGTGAAATAATAGTTTCTAGTTTGGTTTTATCTATGGTGATTGCTACAGTGCAAAATGTTCCTTGACCAATAAATCTAAAGTGCACAGCTTTTTTTTATTGCGAATAATATAGGTTCCACTATTGTATTCATATGTCTAAAGAATTTCTCGGCTTGGATGGTTATTGCCAGCATTATGTTATTAATTGTAAAAATACTGAGTGAATTTCTAGCGTTGGTTTTATAGCCAAGTCGTTTTCTAGCTTTGTTATGTTTGATTGACTCTCCAGATTCACCACAGACTTACGTATAATTAACATTTACGTTTGGATTAAGTTGGCTATTTTACTTAACATTCTAAATTTTCCTCAATTGTATGCTTTAACTGTTTTCTGCCTTCTTCGTCCATTGTACCGAACAACCATCTTACCCCACTTCTACGACAAGTAGGACTGATCGGTGTCTAAGTTTGTTACTGTCTCCTTCCTGCCCTGAGAGCATTTCTATCGCTCTGTAAGCCTCTTATATTCCTAATTCGATTAGATTCTCTATGCTAAATGCTCGTATACATATGAGTGTCACTCTATTCTCGTGGCTAGATTCCTCCATACTTGTAGTAGGTCCTCACTTTTGGTGATGATATTTCTTATGTTCATTCTTTCGATAATTTTTCTCGACGTACTAGACTTTACCAGGAGTGGTATATGCTCAATTATAAGTCCTTAATTTTCCTATTTTTCATAGATCCCCTATGGATTTCCCTTTATAGGTGTCTGTGTCCTATAACCACAATATGGTCTGTTATTTTAGTTTTTTTCAATATTTTTTTTTTTATTTGACCACTTGTTGGTGTCCGAGGGCCGCGAAAAGAAGTTGCCTTGCTGGGAATATAGCTTTTGCTCTTAGATTCGTGACAGATTATGGAATATAGTACGAGATACTATTTATAAATTGTGTCTCATGTTTGTTTAAATACATAATCGACTCTCATGTATTGGAAATAATGTTCTGTACTAAAAATACTTAAGTGTTTAAGTGGCAAAGAATATGTATATTTGCATCTTCCTTTTTTTGTGTCTGAAGGCTGCAAAAAAATGGAAGACATGCAATGAGTTAATTGATGGTGACAAAAGGGTAGCTGCTCGTCTGATTTTGTGTATATGGGACACTTTTACTTCGTCTCTTCTCAAAACTTAACACTGTGTGAGCTGTAGTATATTCTTATAATTTCATATGGTCCTACTTATAGTGCATCGAATTTATTTATGTGTGGCTCCTTTATCAATAATACTGCTTCCCCTTCTCTGGAGTGTGTAAAATTTAGTGCCCTGTCGTCAAAATATTTGGTGCGCAATTTTGAGTATGCAAGATTCATGGCTGCTATAGTTTGTGTAGTTCTTGCAGTGTTTTTGACAAGTTCTTAATATATTTATTTGTATCTGTGGCTTGAGAGCATGAGACAAGGCTCGTAGGAGAACATGCTCTTCTGCTAAATACTAATTCATCTGGTGTGTATACTGTGCTACAATGCACCGTGGTGGTATATACGAACATACAAAGGCCAAACCAGTTGTACCAGTCCCTTTGATTTTTGCAATACGCTTTAAGATACTCAGTTATTGTGTGATGCATTCATTCAATGCTACCGTTAAACTGTGCTCTATATGTAGTTGTGTAATATTTCTTGATTCCGAAAAAGTGCACAAACTTCTCTAGCAGTTTGTGCCTAAAGTGTGTACCATTATCCGACAGTAGGTCATTAGCTCGTCCAAAAAACGCAAAAGAATTTAGTTAAAATTTTTTAGCTGTTTTCATAGCATTTGCTAGCCTTATATATATATTAAAATTGAAATTCAGCAAGCTTGTCTTGCACTGTGAGTATCCATCTATTGCTTTTCCTGTTTCTGCTACTGGGCCGTCGAAATCCGGCAATTTTGTTTTATACGAACTAGTTTGTTCTTATAACATCTGTTGCAGCTTAAGATGTACTGACTAATATTTCATGCTCGTCCACTAAAAATCTTCGGAAGTCTTTCAATGAGTCTCATTTAGGCCCCTACGGCCTCCTATGACAGACTCAATATAGTCCTTAACTATCTGCTGTGTTCTTCCGGCTGGTAGTGTTGGTAAGTTAATGAAGTTCAAAACTGCTGTTAAGTTGTGTCCTTAAACAATTTTCACAAATTATTCCACAAATTAATCCCGACGGGGTTACTTTAGAATCTCAAAATCTCCCAGCAGCTCTACTGAATCAATGTTGTTTGCTTCCTTATTTATCTTGAATTTCTTTATGCTCTTTCACAAGTCTATAAGTAAGGTTTTATCCTCTAAATCATTTTTCACAAGTACAAATATCACGGCGATGCCAAACGACCAATGGACTTCGGTCTTACCTACCAACTTCTTTTCAGTCCGCAATTCTTCTGGTTTCATAAGGCCTCTTAAGCATACAACTTGTGTTATCTCTGTCTGAAAAATGCCTAATTAAGTGATCAGTACCATTAGTTTATCTATGTATTGCAACAGATGCTCAGTAATCTTTTGGACTTTATGAAATGTCTTGTTACCCTGTGACCACGGTAGTTGTTTTCAAGGTGGACGGGCCTCAGCTACAGTGTTACAAGTTAATCGTCACTCTAGAGGTCTAGTTTATGCAGTATTAATCGCTGGCGTTGCTTCTTGGTCAGAATTTTTCGATTGGCCTAATCCTGGCGATTCGATATCGTTTCTATTGTTTATAAAGTTAGCGCTCGCTCATGTTTAATATGCAGCACTATTTAAGTGTCTTCCTACTTCTCTCCGTAGCTCAGCACATGCTGTGGTTAGTACCTCAGTTATTATTTCAGCCCACTCTTGGGGTAGGATAGAATAATTTTATTTTCAAACTGAGCGTCTACCAAAATCGCTCTAAGCTCAATCGTGACGTTGTAGTCCTTTTTGTCAGCCAACTCATTCACTTTAGATTGTGCAAGCCATGTTATCTTTATGTTTTCTTTGTTTCTAACGACATCTCATTCAAGTAAGCACAACCAGTTTCGTTTTTTGTCATTTCTAATGGCTAAAAATTTAATTTTTCAACGTATACTTTTGTTCTTCAAAGGCAACGTGTTATATTGAGACTCTAGCTAAGAGACTGGATGGCTCGCGCTGGTCTTTCTACAGGGAGGAAGCAATACTTATAAGAGGGATGTAATGCTGCGCTTGCACATGAATGTGTATACATTTCCTGTTACTTATTTTCTCGAAGTGGGAGGATAGATATTTATCCAGTCATCCTGTTTCATTGGAGAGGTAAAAGCGCACACATACATTTTATGTTGTGAGAAGAGAAAAATAAGATATTCATTCTCAAATTTTCTATCCAAATTAAAAATTTTCTTGACTTCGTCGGGAAATTGACATTTGCTTAATCATTATGATTTTATTAGCTCTGCCTTGCTAGCTGTTACCTTCAGTTAATATGCGTTAACTAAGGAATCAAACTATCAGTTGCCTTTTGATTTAGTAAGGTTTAATCGTTCTTTAAGTTCCAGCCGGGGTTCTACTTAAAATGGTGCTCCCTGTTTCCCTCCCACTCGACTTTTTTGTGGCCCTTGTAGCAAATATATGTCATCGTTTTGACTTGAATGTCTCTCGATGACTCTGACTTCTTCAATCTGTTGACTTAGGTTGAATTCTTTTTTTTTGTCTATTTCTTTTGGGCTACTATTGTTTTTTCTATAGTATCTGAATAGTTTAACTATTCAGTATAAACGTTGTACTTAGGTGATGGAAGTATCAGGGTTGTGTGAGGTGTTGCTTCGCCTTTTCGTGTTGGCAAGATGACCTCTCCCGATGCTGTGTTTGTTGCTGGTACTTTAGGGTTTATAAAGCTTTCATCTAAGTAGCATACTGCTGTTTTATCTAACTAAGTTTATTCTAATTCTTTTTTCTCGTACGTTGCTTATACCCAAATTCAAGGAGAGATTTTTCGACCTTCTGCACTATTGGAACAGTTTTCTGCGCCCATGTGCAATGTTAGTTATTTTGTCAGCGTCAGTGCTGTTATTATCTACCAAGGAAAAACATAGATCGGATTTCTGTGAGCTGACTTCATTCACTTTTTTTTGTCGTTGCCTTCACTATTCCATACTTTTTATGTCTGAACTGCAAACATTCTTGCTGGTGGCCGACTCTCAAGACAGATCCCGTCTTCCTCCTGCTTTCTGCTAGTAGATAAAGATCCTTTTTTTAAAATTCTGGATCAATTTCTTCTTTTTCGGTTACTGGTTTCCTAGAGGAGGCATCTATGTTATTATCATTTTTCCGTCTACATATAACATCACATTCATATCTTAGTAGCTAAGCTGTTAGCCGGTTGAATCTTAAATTAACTTTCTTGGGAGTGTAGGAGTCCTTTAACGGTTCGTGATCGGTTATCATCAGAAATCGAGGCCTGTATAAATAAGGTCAACATTGTTTCTTCGTTAAGATCACTGCAAGGAGCTTCTTGTCATAAATAGGGTATTCGAATTCAGCACCTTTTAGGGTGCGTGAAGCATACTCGCAGGGGCGATCGCTGCCAATTTTATCTTGATTGAATACAGCACTTAACGCATACTCTAATGCATCATGATAAACGATTTTCGGAGGTCTGGAGCTGTTATCACTAGCTGTTTGCTTAATTCTTTCTTTAGTTCTTCTAAGGCTTTCTGTTTGACTCGTGTTTGCTTAAACTCTGTACTTTTCTTGAGCAGCTTAGTTAGAAGGTGGGCAATTTTTGCAAAATGTTTTGTAAATCTGTGGTAATATCCATCTAGTCCCCAGAACGATTTTACTTTCTTTGTGTTCACTAATACTATGTAGTCCTTGACTGCTTTTACTTCATTTAAGTTAATTTTTAATGTGCAATTGCCTATAATGTGTCCCCGTACTTTGGCTTCTTTCTTTAAAAATATACATTTCTTTAGCTCAATTAAGAAGTTAGCGTCAGACAGACATTTTAAAAATCTTTTTAACCGTGTACCATGTTCTTACATGGTTAAAGTGTAAATCGATATGTCATCTAAGTAAACAAGCAGCTCATGGCCTTTTAATCCAGCTAGGGCTAGTTCCATGAACATGTACGAAACTCTGCAGCAGCCCATCTACATGCATTTGTAGTGGTAATGGCCTTCCGACCCTAAAAATTCCATCTTACGTGCGTCCCTCTCGTTGATCTAAACCATGATGTAAATAGAAGAGGTGTGTATCCAGCCGTCTCAAATTGAGTGCGTTTCTGCGCATATTCGCGATTTCACCAAATTATAGATTTTGTAGTCTGCTGCTTCCTGTATAATTGTTTAATGTTTATTCATGCATCCACTTAGTACAAGCTAATATTTTATAGGATAATGAAAAGTGCCTTTGTGTTTAGTGCAATCATGTTCGCATTGAAATGGAAAAATGAAAGAAAAGATACGGGAATCAAATATTTTTTATTTTCCAAGCAACCAGAAATACTAAAATAAATAAATCTAAGTATGTGGTAATGATAATCTTAATCGTAAAAATGGCAAGTGTTAATATTAAGTAAATATTTCATTTTTGACAAAGGACTAACAAAATCTTTCACATAGGTAGGGTGTGCTCAATTCATTGTATTTTGGACAGTTTTGTAAAAATGCCAGAACATATGTGAACTTGGAGTCTGTTTTCGTTAACAATACTCTAACATAATAATGTTTATTTGTGAAATCCAGAAGATAGTGACTTAATACATCCTGTTACTCCCATAAGTATGCAACTAAGCAAAAAAATTTTTGCAAGGAGAAATCGGAGACGTTGAATAAAAAAGCTAAAATAAATTTGAAAGAATGCACTAAATCGAATTAAGTAGAGCTTGAATTTCACGAGCCTGATGTGTTTAAATCTGTGACATCGCAAGTATTTGAAAGGTATTGCATTTTTACATATGTTAATGGTATTATAATCTTACACATATTGCTTGTTAACAGTTTTTCCCTATATATTAATTATAACAATAATTTTGTGTCGTTAACTGGAGCAAAGCTTAACAAATACCCAAGATCTTTACAGTTCATAGCTTATCAATATGTAAAAGAAATAAAATATACAAATACAGCACGTAAGTGTGAATAATTATTGATATTTTGTAGAGAAAAAGGGGTCAATGGCGTTGCATCGGTAAATCAGAAAGTTCAACTGCTGGTAGATAATTATAATTAAGGTAGTAAATCTTTAAAAAATAAAAATGATGCTTTGAGGAAAAAAAATTGGTATTAATTAAAAAAATTTAGTACAAACGACTAATATTAGGGAAAAAATGTAAAGAGTTGCGTTTAGAACATGAAAAACTCCATTGGATGCATAAAGAATCACAATTGCAAAAAAATGATATAGACAAAATATGTATAAAGCACTATGATCCCTATTTACAAATGGACAGATCAAGAAGTTATTGAGTCCTAATAAGCTAATCAAATGGAACAACAGAGATTAAGCTGCTGCTGTTTCTTTACAAAGTATCTTACCAAAGGCAAACTAATATCTAAGAAACAAGAACGAAATAAACGAAAAAAGAAAAACTACGTCTTTACTGGAAAAAGTATGCGTCTTATCGTTTGATGAATTGTATATCTCACAAGAAATGGAAATTGATTCACTAAAAGAATAAATAGTAGATCCTCATGAAACAATTTAGTTTGGCATGGCTCGTGGACTTTTAAAGCGATGGGAGCAGCCTATGTACAACAATTTTAACACCTCATTAACATCTGACATAGTTACAGAGACAGCTAGTAAATTGTACGAAGTAGAATTTATTGTTGTTGCACTTACAACAGACCTTGGCTCGACTAACAGTTCTGTTCACAAGGCTTTGAGTGTTGTCATTTTAAAAGAAAATAATTTTTGGCTTTCCCATGCAAGTGATAAAAATCTTTAAAATTTTTGTCTTTGCTGATCCTCCTCATCGATTAGAACTGGACTTAATTACTTTTTTGATTATGATCTAACGTAGGATGGCCACGTCTTCAATAAAAAAGTTGTACTGTTTTATAAAAAAGATGTAAGAATGACCTTTAAATTACATCAGAAGTATTTAGACGTTACTGGTACTTAGGGGCAAAAAAATAAATTGGCTGCAAAAACGTGATCTAACAATGTTGCTGGTGCCATAAGATGGTTTGGAATGAATAATTTTTTAACAACACTAACCTGTAATGAGTGCACTGATTTTTTTAAGACTGTCAATCAACGGTTGGATTTTTTCAACAGTAGGATTAAATGTGGTAAGACAGACGAACTGTGTGCATATGGTATTTACCTAGCCAGTCAAAATATTATACTAACTAAAATGATCAATTACATATCAACCATTGGAATTGCGAATCACAAAATACTTCTCCCTTTTCAAAAATGTGTTATGGATGTTAGTGATTTGCTCTGGCAACTTTTTATATATATTTAGCAACAATTAAATGGTATTAGTATAAAGATAGAATATATTTTGACTACTAGATTAAATCAAGATGCTGTTGAAAATATGTTTTCATTTATCTAAGGAATGGGTACTGCACACAACAAACCGTCACCTTTGCAGTTTGTTTATCAATGAAAGTGGTACATACACGTACTTTGTAAGACCTGTTATGATATATTTATTGAAAATAATAATACAGAGATTGACAATAATTATTCATTAAAACAAATTTCGAATAATAAAAAATCCAAATCACTTAAATCCGTTTCTCTGGAGAAATCCAGGATGAAAAAAATTGTAGGGCAACAGTTTGATAATGAAAAATTTGATATTGTAAAGAATAATAATTATAACGGTACGACTCTACAGACTTAATATTTTAAATGACTAATAAAGAAGACCTATTAATTGCTTATTTAGGAACATGCATTCATTGACACAATCAAAATATATCCACTTGTGGACATATCTGTTAAGCACAACTACTATTTGTTTAAAAACTTTTTTTCAGTTTTTTTAACAGTGGCAGTATTCGCAGTTTGTAAACGTGCTGAAATGTTTTTGTTCCGTAAATATAATTATGCTTGATAAGTTTTATTTGTTGCTGAACCCTCTAATACTGCTTTGATTAAAGAAATAGTGAGAGAAGAGGCATAAGTGTATGCTGCAGGCTACGTAGCACACCACTATAGAATGAAATATCCTGATCTTGGAATACCAACTCGTGAGATGCCTCCCGAGAATATTCCAAGATAGGTTGTTTATGTATCTAGAGACTTGTTATATCCTGGTAGAAAATTTGAAAAAGCTGGAATGGTAGAAGAAAAACTTTTTTCTTAATTACACAGAGAAGGGTTGTTGGACACAGACTATATTTTTCAAAAACTATCAGCTTTATTTAAATTAAATTTAAGTTCTGAGTATTCTTCATCTAATAAAGTTCTGTTGTGTCTTACTATAACACGGACTTACATAGGATTAAGGCGTCTTACTAAAGTAAGAAAAGACTCTTACAATAAAATGAAACAGGCATCTCGATCTGCAAAGATCCTAAAATACTACTCATTACTTTCAAAAACAACATAAGTTAATATATTTTATAATGTTGTAAGTTTTATTTATGTATATATATGGACATATATTAATAATAAATTATTCTTTGCTTCTATTTTAAATTATTGCATAGCATGGGAATTAATATATAGCTTGAGATAAATAGTAATTTTACGTATAAAATAAATAAAACTCTTACGAAAACTAACAAAATATTAGTCATATTCAACTACACTCAATCGTATCGACAACATCGTATATATTCACTGTGTTTTACTTATTACCCATTTTATAAATAGTTTCTACCGGTATTATTTATTTTATCATGAGAATTGTTATGCAAGTTAAGAATAAAACATTTTTACTCATCTTCTTCTGCACAAATAATTTTGAATTTATTTGCCTACTTCCATTGGCTTACACTTTAACATGGACGATGCTCAGATGAGTACACTTATGGATAAACTTGGATTTGTTTGAAAGCAGCACGGTAAACCAACCTCTTTTATTTATATCATGATTTAAACTTGAAAGAACCCTTTCTCAAGTTTACTAGAGTGATGTAACTGAAGAAGGCTGAATGTTCGAAAATGTCCACTTGTAGTGGCAATGGGTGATTAGTGCCCACCATGCCTTTGTTTAATTGCCTGAAATCTGATACTACGTGCCATCGCTTCTCACCATCAGACTCCTACTTTTTTGGTACTATCCACATATTAAAGTTGTATGGTGATTTTAAAGGCTTAATAATATCTTGATTAAGTAACTTTTTTACTAATATTCTCATGTGGTCTCTTAATCCCGGTCGGTACTAGTATTTTTTTTAATGAATCGGTATTTTCGTATGTGTAATAATTATGTGTTTAAGTTAATTAAATATCGGTAAAGGCTCACTTTCTTACTCAAATACATAGAAGTCGTAAGTAACTACTATCTGATCGCAGGGTATTTTTTTTCATCACAGCCATCTATGTCTACTTGTTCCATAATTTTATTTACTCTTTCTTCTTTTGATTTAGAGTTTATGGCTCTTATATTTACGTGAGCACTGTTCTCATTTGCCTCATTGTCTCCTCGTTTTTCTTTGACTTTGTTGTCTCCATTAGCTGTTGCAAACCTATAACTTTGGGAACTTTTGTAATCCAAGAACTCCACCTACGGTACTCTTATTCTGACCATGGAGTCAGTAGTGTTGATGCATACGCCATATGTCCCGTCACTGTTACGCTTTGCTACGAAACATCTAAAATAAATGCCATTCCCTCAATTTTGTCTTGGAACCCATCGTATGTAATCTTCATTTTCCTTTGTACTAATCATTGCGTGTATTACTTGTTGACAACAAGCAGAAATTTTGGAATGTCCGTCTTCTTCTATTGAGACCTTAGTCTCACTGAGGTATATACACCTGTTTTTGGCACTAATCTTTTCTTTGTGCCTATCTTATATGTTCCATCCTATGAGTCCATCTCTTCTCATGAGGAATATAGTAGGAATGATGTGTAGTTTGCAAAGAAGGTTATCTAGCATCATACAGGTGCTTCCCAAAGTTTTGCATGCACCGTCTGTTACGCTGTGTACTTCTAATATTTCATTTATGTTTATTTCTGACCCCGTGCTCGAACAACCTTCTTTTATTATTGAAATATCCACTTCGGTGTCTATAAAAAAATTATGCTGTCTCATCATACATATTATTACTTTGAAATTTGACCACTGGTGGTTATGTGCGTGACTGTCCAAAGTTAATTTTTACTACTCCTTCTTCATCTTCCTGTTCTTGACCTTGATTTGTACGCCATCTCTCACTGTTTCTCTTGTCTATCCTTTTCCTCTCCTTGTCCCATAATTAGTATGTTATTTTTAGTCCTTTAAACTTTATATCATAGACCTATTTCCTGGACTTTGATACTGCATGGAATCTCAACCCACAATTTTGGCAACCTATTTGTTAGTATTATATAGGTGCATTACATTTTTCTACTCCTCTCACGGTGCTGTCACGGGGCTTCCTATAATATCTCTGTATATGACCCTTTTTCCTGCAGTTAAGGCATTGACCCATATCTATAGCAATAATGCTGGCCAAATTAATACTTTGCTGACGTAGAATTGGGGAAATTGTAAGGGGTGGGGATCTAAGATGTAGGTAGCTTAGGCCCAACGCCTGAGTTGGTGTAACATTTGTGTTAACAGCACTATGCATTGAGGTGGTTGGTCTAATTTTCTGACACGTATATGGTTTTGCTTAACACTCTCTAGCTAGCCTGACAGCTTCTATGAGGTTCACCAGTCTCTCGCACCAAAGTTGCATGTCCAATGGTGCTGTTAGCCATAACAGAAAGTGTTGTAAAGGGTTTATAATTTTGTACAGCTAGGCTTAGGTCTATAGAGTCATCGTAAATGGAAATCATCGTATTACAAATTTTTTGTATCCTGTGTCTGTAATCTGTGACTGAATCCTTTGGGTTTTGATAAAGTATTTTTATTTGAGGTTGAAAGTTCTCGGCAGCCCCAGCATTGTTATATTGCGCGGCGGGATCTTATAAAAAATGCTTGAATGATTTATTATTTGCGATGTGTGACTCCGCAGTGGCCTCTTCTATAACTTTTGCTGCAAGTGCAAATAAGATATCGTCCTGATTATATGGAAAGCGTCACACTATGCATCTAACCAATGCGCTAAAAAGCGAAAGTATCTCCGAGTGCCATTAAATATTGGAACAGCATTAAGTAGATTATTTAAGGACAGTCTGTAAATATTGGTAGTTTAATTATTTAGTCGGAAGTATTGATTTCTTGAACTATTATGAACCTTTGATGTTCTTTCCAAGTTTTTTATAAGCTAGGCGTTTCTCAGTACAAAGTATAAGTATGTTTTTACACAGAGTGCATGTGTGCTTCGTTCTGCTCAGTAGTCTACTCGTATGGTCGGTGTCTCTGTCCGTATTAGTATGAACGTTGATAGTAAATGTGCAACATCTGTGTCAGACACTGGAGACTGAGGTGTATTTTCCACTGGTCTTATTTAATTTGGAAGGGTAACACTTATTTGATGAGCATCAATGTGTTTACTCAAACGAAGTTGAGAACCGTGGTCACCTGCACGAACGTATCAGGCTACGGATATCGCTCTCTCATTATTTTGAGGGGAAGCGCGATGACGATGATGTGTGACTGTCTGACATTTCATGGTTTCTGCCAACATTTTGATACATACTAGAGGAATGAAATGATGGCAGAGAATGTGTGTTCTGTGGCAAGCATGTTCTCTTTTTAACTAAAGAAGGCGTAGTTTGTGGCAACCACAAATTCTACTGATGCATAAGAGAGGAAGTTGTTGTTCTCGTCTTAGTTTTAGAGGCAAGTAGACGTTTTTGTACGTGCGCATACTCCAGAACATTGGACTCAGATGTTGTCAGGTTTTTAAGAAATCCCATGTTTACTGTTTCCACGGTTGTTGTACGTGCTCTAACGTTATTTTTCGTAATCAGAGTGCTTGTTGAAAATTTACTCATTGGATGCATGTTTTTTCTTGTTATCATCTCACTGCCATAAACTTCGCTCTCCTGCCTCCCTTTTTCAGTAATTAAATTTCTTTCTGACTGTAAAGAGTGCATATTTCCCAAGGATTCAATGGAGATCAGTCCGTATCCTTAATTTCCCGACGCTTTCGCCAATCCTTCAAGGATTATTTCTGGGGATACTCTACTTGAGTAAATGTTAAAATTTCCTGTAGAATATATTACGGAATCGTTTTGCGTTCAAATTTTCTTCCTCTATTAAAAAAGGTTTAGTCTATTTTATCTTCTGTCGTAGTGTTTGCTTAATCTTTGGCTCCAAGTTTTGTCCATAAATATCTACAATTTTGTGCCATGGCTTATTTGGTGGGGCCAAGTTTTTTTCTCCGTTATGCGCTTTGTATTAAATATTACCTAGATCTTTAAAATGATGCGTAGCTCGCTGCGTATGGTTATCGCATAGTAAACATTCAACTACTCCAATGTCTTTTAGCGTATGACTTGTTGTCGCCATTCTTACTATATCACTTATTTTTGCGTCTTATTATTTTATTTTTTTTTTATTCAGGTTCGTTGGCTTCCGCAACCACACCCGCATCAGATACCTCATCGTTAAATTCCTCGTCTGTATGAAATATATCGTTAGTCAAAGTATCTCGTTAATTTTTTGCAGCCACGCACAAACTTCTAGTGCTTTTACAAAGCCTCTTTCTTAAAGACATGGTTCTAATTTAACTAGTTAGATTTTTGTTAATATGCACTGGTTATATGTATTGGGTTTAATTGTTATATTACAGTAGCGTTTCTAGTTCCGTGATTTTATCAATCACGCGATGCTAAGAAACTACGAATTTGAGTGTAACTAACGTGTAGTTAGTAAATCGTTCAATATAAGGTTCTCTCATGCAGTTAGGGAACAATTTTTGAGTTTCGTATCATTTAATACACTTACCTTGACACAGCTGATAACCCTAGCAGTGTCAACGGTATTTTCCACATGGTCCGCGATAATATCGTATTCAAATCGAGTTGCTACTCGTCTGATAGTGATTCTCTGGGCTGCTTCTTACTGTCTCTACCTATACAACAAAATGCCAAGTCTGAGTCGCTCACTGATGTCACCAAAATGAGGCTGATACGAGAGGCTCCCGAGAAAGGACCGTAGATATAGTTGTTGGGTTGAATCTGCTTTTTTCGAATAGATAATGAGGAAGCACTATAACTGCCTAGAAGCTTTTGCAAATCTCGACTGCCGTCCACCATCGTGGCACGACCGCTGTTCTTAGGCCCTGGCTTCTCCTTTGAATTCCTAAGAAATTTAGGGAGACATCACCTCATTCCCAGGGCTTATCCAAGCATTTCACCAGTGTGCTGACTTGGTCTTGCAACCTGGCTGTTGCCAAGCACCCGAGCTCTTGACTTGGAAACGCTGAGCCTGCGATAAAAAGCGCAAGCCATGGGCGTTGACCAGCTACGCCTGAACACGTCCGTGACAATACTTATAAAGTATAAAATTACGCATATAAAATAAAGATAAAAGTGCTAAAAAATATGACACACTTAAATCTGTTGAAATTACCCACTACAGTTTGCATTGGTAAAGAAACATTGTTCTATTTTACATATTTAACAGAAATTATTATAGTAGCAAGAGCTTGATTAGCAAGTACCTTCATTTATAATTAATCGGAACGCATGGGACTTTAGTAAAAAGTGATGTACTCTAGTAAGTTAAGTATAAGATCGAATGCTGTCAAAAAGTACTTCTTCTCATAGTTTTCCTAATTTACACCAATAGCCTGTTTGGTGATATTAGCAGTTCAATGTGACATTACACATAATATCTGAATATTTTTAGGCCAGAAATAATAAAGAGTATGCTAAAAAATGCTACCCATTAATTTTTTTCATACTCATTATACATTCGGCGATAATATGTTAAAGAACATCCGATCGCTCTTAAATAAGTTTCAGATTTTATCGTACGCTGCAAGTAAAATAAAGATCAAGAAAAGAAAGGGAAGTAAGAGGTACTAGTAGGTATGCAAATTCAGAGTCAGGCTAGCATAAGTTAGGTAGCTTATTAACTATTACGTATTCTTAAGTCAGGAATGCACTTAATTATTCTGTACGTATGAGTATAAAAAAAAAAAAGAGAGAGGATAAATCTGACGTCACAAACAACATTACCAGTCAAAATTCACGGAAGACGTTTTTCTCTTGCCACTAGTAAGATAATGTGATTTTTTTATACTTAAGCATGCTTCTTTGACTTTCATCAAAAATCATAAGCTTATTCTATTACGACTACAATATGGAAGGCTTGAAGCTCTTAGCTCTTCTCTTGAACAGTACGTGGTTTATTTTTGTAATCAGAAAGCAAGTATGAATTTATTTTTTTTTTTTATCAGGCATCAGTAGTTATTACACAAGCACGCTTACTTTTAAGAAATAAAAATGTTATGTTAGTACTTTATACACCTAAAGAATAAGAGCAATCATTATTATGCCAGTGTATGGCTGACGAGTAAGTAAAGAAAAGAAATATTTACACAAGCTGAGATTTGATTTTCTTGCTGTGTTTGTGTCTTAGAGCTAGTTTGTAATGATTTGAGCTCAAATATAAGTATTTCAGAAAATACTCTGTCACATTATCTGATTTCATTTGACAACAGGGTCATGCGTCAAGAATTAGCGAGCCAGCATTCATATGTTCAAACGAATACATCAGTTGTTTTTGCAAATGCAAATGCAAAAAAAAAAAAACATAAACGATGGCTACGGCACGTAGATAAAAAAAAACCTGTTTTTTTTTGTTTTGAAGAGTTTTCTCTTGTTCTTTTAACGTATTTAATCCCACTCACAAAAATGTTAACTCAAGAAAGATAGCCTTCACCATGAATCTGGGATCTTGACATGAGAGCTTCATACAAAATAAGAAAAGAAGGTACCATTCCGACGTTAGAGCGCAGTACTGTCTGACGGTACAGATAACAGCATCCAGACGCTAAAGAACGATACCTCTTGTTAAGAAACAGCACTAGTTCTAGTAGCTTTTTCTGTCACCTCGTATTACTTGATACTCCTGCTCTCGAGCAAAAATTTTTTTTTGCTGGTACGTAAAATACCAAAACATTGAAAAGCAGAATTATGAACTAATAAGGAACACTTACTTATGCTTGACCATTTTTCTCTAGTTCGTGCTGTACAGCAGGCATGTCAGTAAGCTATATAAAAATCTTGACATATTCTGACGTTAAATCTTCATTTGTAGCTGGAAAGGAAATGACGATATGGGACGGCGTAGCTACTAGCAGAAAGTCCTTAAACAATTTATGTGCGTAATGATACTAAAGCTAATTTTTCAGTGCTATATCATCACGTAAAGTTCATAATATTCTGTAAATATGTCACACCTTACAAATTCTTGAGGATAAATACCCTTGCCGTGTATGTCTCTCACATACACAAAGGTATTTTATAAATGAAAAAACAGCTATTTTATACATTACATAAACTGTACATACTGAAATATTACATCATAAAAAACAAATCTTTAAGAACCTTTTAAGTGAGATAGTGATACCTATTATTGTGCATAACAATAACTCAAACTCAAGCGAAAACATTCAACATTTATTAATGGTTAACATGTTATAGATTACAGAGTGATCAAAAAATTATAGTCTATAACATCGTACTGTATATTTTTGAAACTAAATTTTTATCAGTTCATGCTGTTTAATGCACTGCATTAAGCGTACTTACTAAAAAAATAGTTCATCAACTTTTGAGGACTCTTTTTTCAATTCACATGGCAAGACAGTGATACATGTAATTATGCCGTAAATGACAATATAAAATCTATAAAAAATGTTGTGTACATATTTAAAGTTGAGTTGTAATTATTAAGCTATTTTATTTATTACGTTATTTCTATTCAAGTTTTTTTTTAAAAACCTGTTTCTACAAATCACTTGCTAAATAACATACTTGTCAGTAAATATGTAACAAATAAAACAAAGATGAAAAGTAAAAGTCGTGAATAGTCAAACAAGAAACAAACTACGTCATGCCCACGAGATTGTTAACTAAGTAAGATATTAAAAACTTGCATCTTTCGAAGTAATTTTGACCATCAAAGATCTTGTATAAAATTTCTTATTTCTTCTAAATCTTAAATACTATGCTAACGCAAAAACGTATATGCTTGTGCAAGAGATCTTGCTGGAACGTGTACGATAGTGAAGGAGCTATTGCATGTGGTTGTGCGTTTGTAAACGTGGTCATGTAAGGTTGAATGTATATATAAGCTGATGTACAATACTATGAAGTAAAACAAAATATTAGTGTTAAAGGCAAGAGGTATTACAAAAATGATCTCTTTATTTATTATCTTGTAACATAGAGGTACCCCATCCACTACTTGAAAACCAAGGTGCAAAAGGACGATTATTCTTCATCCACAGATCTAAGATTAGAGAATAAAGAGAGATATTCACACAGTGTTTTTATTTACAAATCTCACCTAGCAGTAGAAAAGATAGAGAGCTTGTGCACGTGGTTTTTCCCTTCAGAATCTCTGGACCATCGAGCAATAATAGCACGAGCTGCTACAGTATCACTTTCTCTCTACCATTGTGGCCCAAAGTTTTTATACAACGAAATGAGAATCCTCCTGTCACCACTACCCAAGGGGTGGCAATATAGAAACAACATTGCATACCTTTTATTTTAATAGGCCCTTACGGTATTTCTGCACGTATTTCTGGATATCACCATTTAATATTTTCAAGTAGTATTTTTGGAGTGTATGATTAAAATTTTTCAAGACGTATCTGTAACTTTCAACGAACTATTTATTGAATTTGTGAAAAACTTTTATTACTATATTTATTCTCTATTCACCTTTTCAAATTTTGTACACACAATACCATCAATGTTATTACTATCACAAGTTTTCTTAAGAATACTTAGTATTCTTCCATTAATTTTATTACATACGTTCATACTTTTAGCTGAATTTAAAGTTGTTAGATCTCTTTTCATTAACGCAAGTAGCTGCTTATAAAGAGAATTATTGTCATACAAAGTTCATGCAAATTTTCTGTCTGTTACTTTTCTAATGCAAACGCTTCTTATTGGAACGAAGTTCTTTATGTCGCATACTCGGGGGGCTGGAGTTTAAACAACAACAGATTTGATGAAACGGAAGTGGCTTATTGAAAGTCTCTTCCTCCTAAGTTTTCCCCCTGACCCCGTCGCCCTCACCGTCAGTCCTCTACGCACTTCCCCTCACCCCACCATATATCTTTCAACCATGTTCTACTACTCTCCTACACACCTTTGCCCACCATTCCCCTTCACACTTCCAAGCAATTAATTTTTAAACGAAATTTTATATTATTTTCTCACAAAAATTTTTATTTTACTTTGAAATTTTTTCTTTTACGNGTACTCGGGGGGCTGGAATTTTAAAAACGACAGATTTGATGAAACGGAAGTGGCTTACCGGAAGTCTCTTCCTCCTAAGTTTCCCCCCTTACCCCGTCCCCCTCACCTACTGTTCTCTACACACTTCCCCTCCCCCCACTATATATGTATATCTGCCAACCGTGTCGTGTTACTCTTCTGCACACCTTTGCCCACCATTCCCCCTCACACTCCCAAGCAATTAATTTTTAAACAAATTTTAATTTCACTTTCCCACAATAATTTTTATTTCACTTTGAAATTTTTTCTTTTACGATTCTGAAAAAAAAAAAGAAAAAAAAAACACTTTCCAGTAGAGAGATTTAAACACTTGACCTCCTGCATATGAGGCAAGTTCCTTACCCACTCTGCTACGAGCGCTGCCAACTGTAGAAATTCAGTTTCTTGTGGTTATCGTGTGGTTCGTAACTATAATATTTCATTTTCATATACATTCACTGATAATAATACATTCAACTAATGATAAATTATATATTTTATTATTTTTCAGAACAAAGTTCTTTATGTCACGTACTAGGGGGGGGGGGGGCTGGAATTTAAAAACCGACAGATTCTTTTTTTTTCGAAACGAAAGTGGTTTTACCCAAAGTCTCTACCTTTCAAGTTTCCCCCCTACCCCGTCCCCCTCACCTACTGGTCTCTACACACTTTCCCTCTCCCCACTATATATGTATATCTGCCAACCGTGCCG
>NW_019379785.1:64334-101164 GCF_000648655.2 Copidosoma floridanum | reverse complement strand
TTAAACATGACATGGGTTCCAAAAAAATAAAAAAAGGAATAAAATAGAGAAAATACAAAAAAATTAAAAAAAAAAAATTAAAATAAAAAATGAAAAAACAATGAAATAAAATATGAAAAAAATAAAACAAGAACTAAAAAAAAATTGAAAAATTAAAAAAAAATAAAGGAATGAAAGATGAAAAAATAATGAAATGCAATATGAAAAAAAATAAAACAAGAAATAAAAAAAAATAGAACAAAAAATTAAAAAAAACGAATAAATAAACAAATTAAAAGAAACAAACTAGGCGTATAAATGGGTCATGGGACCCACGGTAAAAACAAAGCTCTTAAAACATGACATTAGTACCACGACACACAATTTCTCAGGTAACAAGGGGGTCGCCAGACCCATAAGAAGAACGAAGCTCTATAAAAATAAGTACTGCATTCATTTAGTTCACTGAAATAAAAACTTGAAAAACGAATAAAAAAAATAAGAATATTTAGCTCAGTACTCACGATAGTTGAACTTCGTGAGTACTGTATTTATGCATGACGTACTCACGAAGTTCAACTATCGTTAGTACTGAACTAAATTTTCTTATTTTTTTCATTCGTTTCTCGAGTTTTTGTTTCAGTGAACTACATGAATGCAGTACTTATTTTTATAGAGCTTCGTTCTTCCTATAGGTCTGGCGACCCACTTGTTACCTGAGAAATTGTGTGTCTTCGTACTCATGTCATGTTTAAAGAACTTCGTTCTTACCATGGGTTCCATGACCCATTTATACCCCCTGGTGTGTTTCTTTTGATTTGTTTATTTTTAATCACTAAATATCTGCTATGTTTATATAGTGAATGCTTAATATAATTGACTACAAAATTTGTACAATTATCAGCTTGATAGTCTGTAAAGGAGTGCTAATAAAAGGAACAGAGAAGTATGCAGAGCATAGATGTCAAGATTTTTTTTTACAATCCTTTGGCTAGTACTTAAACGACATGGCTTTTTTACTAAGATAAATGTCTCGTACGTTGCACTAATTTTGTTTAATCTCTTATTTGCTTTCTATCACCTTTGTGTTTATTTACTCTCATTTTTAGACTTCCAGATGTCTGTTCTATTTAACAAGCTTTTTTTATCGTTAGAACTTATTTTGTAAACTATATTATTTTTGCCATCATAACTTAATAGGTCCTTACCTTAATTCATGGAGTTTAAAAATTTTGTTAATACCTTTAAAAACAACGACCATTCTTTTCTCATGAAAAATATTACTTATAACTGAGACAAGATCTTTAAAAAATGCAATCCTATTAGCTCAGTGTTGATATTCTCCTGATTCAAAACTATTTTGCTAGAAGGATTGTTTATTTTCTAAAATCTTATTTAAAAATATTTATCTATGAACTAAGAGGGTAATTATTAGTTAAAAGGAAAATGTTGAGATTTTAAGATTTTCTTGGTGAAAATTTAAAGCTGCCAATGAAATACTTTAATTAACTAAAGAATGAGTAATTAATTTTTTCTAGGATTAGAGATTTTGAGAAAGATAGTTTGAAAACTGGCCCAAACGAGTGCGTTTTTGGTACCCATTGCTGAAAACTGAGCCATCACTCGCCATGATCAGTTTTGAGCCGAGAAAGTTACTTACATGAGTAGCTGCCACTTAAACTTTAAATTGTGAGTCATTGTTAAATTTATTAAATATATCTTGAGTGTAGTGAATTAGATGTGTTGGAACATAAGTTAAGATATCATCAACGTACCTGTAACAGAATGGCACTTTAAAACCAAGAGCGCTTACACATTTCTCCTGTAGGAGCCTCGTCACCAAGTCATACAACGCAGGGCTAATTGGACTACCCATAGCAAAACAAAAATTTTGTTTATAAAATTCATTAATAGATAAGGTCTTATTATTTAACATCAGTGATACACCCTCACAAAATTTAGCACATCAAAGGTTAATTTCATTACGTAAGTGTTTTAAATTAGCCTTAATAGCTTCTATGATGATGTTTTTACCTGTGTCAGTAAATAGGCTGATAAAATCTGAGCTTACTAATGAGTGATCAGAAGGTGTAATTATTGTTTTTATTTTCTCTTAAAGTCGTCCATTGTTTTTTATGTATGTCTTCATTTTTGGACTCCTGTTATTAGGAAAAGTAGTTGAAAATTTTTGAAAAAACGTACGAAAGAGTCTCGATATAATTTTTAATAATGCTAATAAGAAATCCCGCCTTGTGCACTTGCACTAAGCCATCGCAACGTAACAAATATGAACTTTGAATTTTGGAATAGTTTAATTGCAACCCATAATCTTTAAATACACCTAACTTTTGCTAAAACTCTATCAATTTTGATGTTGTCTTAATAATGTTAGTAAAAAGACTTTTCGGTTACATCTCGTAGTACTTTTTGTTATTAAGTTGACTTTCAACTTTATCTACATAAAACATTACTTTTCTAAGATGACAGCTGTGTTCCTTTTATCAGCTTTTGTGATTTACAAGTTTTTGTTATATTTGAAAAGAACATTGGTCATTACAATATTATTTACCGTTTTGATAAAAAAGAAGTCCATTTTATCAGTGGTCTTCAAGAAACTTTGAAATGTCTTCAACATTTTCTTTTGGATTGCATCAGTGTTTATAACTTGGTTGCGTATTAATTCTCAGTCTTGCATTGTAAAAAATTCAGACGCAAGACGACGGCTTATTGCAGTTGTAAAATTAAAAAGATTCACCCAGTTTTTAAATATCAAAAATCTCATCTGGGGTAGAGATTTTTGAAAGATTATAAAGCCACTTCATACCAAGATCACTACTGATATGAATGCCAATCAGGAATGATATAGTATTATGCCGTTTATCCGCAGTACACTGATTAGACAGTATGTTTTTACGTCTAATGTGTCTATGACTTTCTGGAAAATTTGAGCATTGTCTACAAAGCAAAACCTTTTTTTTTTGCAATTTAATGCATTTTTTTTGTTGTAATATTCTTTAAATAAAATAAGTGTCTTGATACTCTTTGAGCGAATACTTGAAAAGAAAAAAAAAAACCGCAATTTTTACTATGTAGCATATGTGTTGTGAGCTTATTTTAATAAAACACTTTAAAATTTTATCATTCTGAAAAAAGTATAGTTCAATAGAAAAAGGATAACCTAAAAATAAAATGCTTAACTGCTATTTTTGTATTTACTCAATAACGTTTTATGTAGTAATAAAATGCATATGACAGTATTAGGGTAAAATATAAACTTATAAAATTAAATTTTTATTAACTTTTTAGCACTTTTTTTTATACTTCCTTAAAATATTATCTGCTTAATTTATAATAAAAATATTGACACATAGCAGAATTCTAGAAGGGTTGTATTTCGAAAAGTAGTTCAGTATTATTCGATTGCAACAATAATCTATTAGCGTTTTACGGCTAGAAAATATTTTATCGATGATTTTTTATATTTATTTAGTAGTATTCAAATGCTATTTCTACATTTAAATAAATATTTTATTTATAGTTATTGGCAGATCCGGTGCAAAGAATTTGTTGTTCATCAACTACAAATCTGTTTGGATTTCTCTATCAGTAATATATAATATAAAAATGGATATACTGACAACTTTCTTATTAGTATATTGGCATCACTGGATAAGCAATAAATTATTTTTGTTTCAATTATATAATAAAAGTTCTTAGAAAGTATCAGTTACAGTTTATTTTTTATAATCCACACTTATTTTTTTAATTATCATTGCAGCTGTGAAACTATAAAAAAAACAGGGCATCAAGAGGTAAGGTGTGTACTTTATGATTGTGATAAAATTTTAAAAAAATTATTTGAAGCTTGAACTGGAAAACTTGTGGAAGAAGTTAGTAATATATAAGTGCCATTTGGACTGTGAAACACGCTTTGTGCTATTAAAGTTTTATCAGAACACCTTGACGCTACTGTGAACTCAAAATATGACCATATGAATAATTATAGTCATTTTAAACTCCTCTTGTTACTGGAGTTTTGTTATACGTAGCAACACTTAATCATGAATACTGCAGAGCTTAATAAAAGCCTACAGCTTTTGCTTTTTATCGCTCTTTCTGGATATTTATTTTTTTGTTGTCAGATAATAAAATTTTAATTTAATTTGCGGCAGTTCCCTTGCACAACATGAAGTGTGTTATGGCATACTAAAAGCCTTTGGCAACTCATTTACCGTGTAATTTAAAGGTATTTTTAGACAGATTAACAGATTAATCACTAAAAATTTAAAACTATGGTTACTTCTTCAATTTTAATCTTACAATTTGGGTCTTTAAGCGTAATGCTCGCTTAACGCACTTGACCTGGCCTACCATTATTTCCTGTAATGTTTTTTTATTTTCATACTTACCACTTAATCTACTGGTGGTTAACAGTTATTTAAGATAACTAGTAGTTGAATATTACGTCGTTTACCAAGCTGACGTGATGAACAATGGTCGACTGGGATAAGTCTTTTGCTTCCGTTGAAGTGAACTGACTGAACATCAATTTTTGCTGGTGTCAAAATTTTTTTGAATGTTTTTGTTTTACATAATTGTAACAAATTTCTATTGAATGTATAAGCTAATCCTTATTCATTTTCTTCTACATATCTATCAGAAGAAGTATACAGAAATTTACAAATTGTTCCGGTAAACTTTCAGTCACTAAAATCCCATTATAAGTTTTTAAATTGTTTCTTATGAAAAATTGAGTATTAAATGATAGGTAAAGGAAAAAGTTAAGTTTAAACACATACATATTTTTTTGGTGTATTTAGAGTTTTTAATTTCAATGGTGATGAAAAAATAAATTAAGAATTTTTTTTAATTTA
This sequence comes from Copidosoma floridanum, assembly GCF_000648655.2. The sequence goes on along the minus strand of NW_019379785.1, from coordinate 96,311 downwards.
CATGATCATTTTCTGCCGAAATTAGTTCAAAGTATCACTTAGAAGCTGAAGAATATAAAGAGTTAATAATAATACCTGTGATATTGCATCAACTTTTCACTTAATAATAAGCATGCATACGAGGTTCTGCCTTTGTTTTTCTTATAGTTTTGACATCATTTAAATAAAAAAAAATTATGTCGAGCAATGCTTGCAAATGTGTAACACTTTTTTTGTTTCACTATCTCATTAATTGACTGTTTGCCTCAGATAAAATCCTTGAAAAGTAAACCTTTAAATAATGATACACAGTGATATAAGAACGTCCATGGTTACTTTTAACTGTTTTTAATTGTTGATAAAAAGTCGCTTTACTCACAATTGTTGAAAAACAAATATTTACTTCTGATAATGCAGGTAATCACATCCTTAAAGTTCCTACTAATACTCATTTTTTAATAGATCCAAGCCTCATTGCGTATGACCATTTTTATTAAAACACAGTCTTTTTCTCTCACTTAATCTCTCTCTCTCTCTCTCTTTTTTAAGTTTTCGGGCTATCGACCCTAATATGTTGTCTAATTTCAGGGAGATGTTAATGTCAAGGCTCAAATAAGATACTAAAATTTTATGGAAACAGGTAGCTAAAAATGTATATCTGTACAAAATAAACTCTTAGAAATTGGAAGTCTGAAAGCAGTTTTTTATCTAGAGGTTTTTGAGTCATCTGATGGAAATTTTATCAGGAAACGGTTGATTAAGGAGGCTTAATTTTGGAGTATTCAAGAATTTTGATAGTCTAGTTTTAAAGTTCAGATAGTCCTTAATCTTATGAAATTCTTATATTTGTAGAATCGTGATCAACATCACGAGATAGTTTGATTCAACGTTGGCACTTTTCAAGCTCACTTAACGCAGACTCTTATGACCGAGGGCCTGAAGTAAGCTTTTGACGGTCGATTAAACTATTAAAATGTAAACTACAAGCAAAAAAACTTACGTAGTATATAGTCGAAGTTATGATTTTTAAAGAGCTTAATAAAAGTTAGTGATGAAAAAGTTGATTAAGTAGCTTAAGTACTTTTTTGGTCTGCAGTTATATTAGTCGCATGCAGCGACAAGTAGTGCTAGCTTTACTTCTCTAGAGACAACGTGCAATAACATATAAGTATAGTATACTACATACAATAGCACATAGGTTCAGTTGAAAATAAGACAATCTTTATTACTAACACACTACTAACATTAATGCAAGCTTCCATCTACTGACATCACATTAATCATCTCTAAATTAACTATTACAGTAAGCGATTAAAAATTCTTAATTACTTGTGCTTATGAAAAATTACCTATTTTATTGTATTTGACACTTCTTATTATTACGTCTTCTAATATTTCAACGATCTTAATAAGAAATTTTAATCATCAATAGTGGTGATTTACGTTCTGTCCAATAATTGTAATGTAAGTCAATTCGTAAGAAATACTTACTTGTAAAATTACCAATTTCCATTCAGTAATATAAGAAATACTTTCCTTGTAAATGATAATTTATTAAAAAAGTTAAATTTTTTTAAACCAACAAATACTTGCGTTCCTGCAGTATCATGCTATAAAATATGATTTGTCTGATTTAAGCAACAAATATTTTCCAAATACTCTTATGTTAGTAATTTGTAACGAATGGAGAAGTCCACCTCACCGGTTTTCTGAAAATAAAAAAGTTAACTAAGAATTTTCTAAATTCGATTACTTTTGAGGTTAAATGGTTTGCACAAAAGAGATTTACTGTACCCAGAATTCAAAAAATTAGGTTCAGGTATTTTATCTTTGCCACAACCAAATACGTTTTAAAAAAAATTTTTTAAACTGTTCGTGACGTCAAATCTATTAAGAAGTTATCAATAAAAACATTTCTCATTAATGCTTATGGGTTGATATGTAATTAAAGTAGCGTCATGGGCAGTAATTAGGTTAATTCTTAAGCGTTTCAACATCTTAACTTACTGGAGACTTAGGACCCTTAAATAACTAGAAGCAAAAGTTTTTTTTTCCACAGTAGGATAAAACTTAAATAAATATGCACATCATAAAACTTGTGTTATGTTTTTAGTGGGCCGTATTTGAATTAAGGGTTTAAATTTTTTTTCTTGTAAAATTTAATTATTTCAAAAAATTTTTTGTCAAAATATGAAAAAAAAAGTTTTTTAGCTCAAAGTTAAAAGTATTCTGTAACTTACATACTCAAGTTTTTTTAGTAATATTCTTAGTGAATTTGTTGAGAATCATGTTTTTAATTATTTTAACTAAATTTAAATATGCCAGTAGACAGTGCGTGCTTAAATACCCAAGCATGAAGTTAAACTTAAGCATAAAGTTATAGTTACACTTTTATGGAATTATATGGCAAACAACATATAAGTTTAAATGTACCTCTTATGAAACCATATTATGTACAAAAGTAGTGCTATTATCGTTGGAATGAGAATATGTACGAAAATTGGGTATGGCTTTTATGAATATTTTAATGTTTAAGAAAAAAACAATTATAAACAGTACATTACGTAGGCAAAAAAAATTTGAATTAAATCTATGGCAAGACCTGCTAGTTACATCTCTAACGTCACGCTCACATCTGTTATACACTCTCTTACACTTTTTCCTCGATCATAGTTGAGACTTACTATACATTTGTATGTTAAAAGCTTAGAAAAATTATCGTGTAAGGTTAATATCCCAGTACTTGGTCATAATCCAATAGTCGTTATTTTGCTGATTTTTCCAATATGAACTTCTCAAACACAGATTACTACGGTATTTATTCTCACATTGAACAACCACTTTTTTAAAAGGAATTAACGTTTATACCCGATTAAAAATGTAGCAAAGCCAAATCACATGGAAAAGTGACCAAATACTACATTTGGTCTGTTTAAGTGACGGAGTACTAGGACCCGTCTAGTACATCGACCCGTTTTATCATTGATAGCATAGTTTTACATGCTGGTAAATGTCTTTTCAGCATCTCCTGCTGCTTCTGCTCCGCACTTGTGTGAGTGCATGTGTACGTAGAAGTAATTGCTGAGCCACATTAGACGGCTCTCAATTTCGTTCCCTGAACACGTTGCGTCATAAAGTTGTATACACCACAAGTACGAGAGGTTATGTGACTGACACGCTTGCATTAATCGCTTTCCTCGCGCATTAGTATCGTTATGTACCGTTAGCTGCGCTCGATGTCTCAAAAATAAAGTTCATATCAAACTATAAAAATTAATTGTTTTTACCTATTTAAATAATTAATAATTATCAAAATAACACATTTTAACCAAGCTTTTTTTTAATAGATGAAACAATTTTTTAATAGAAGATATATACGTGGAGTAAGTAAAGAAAGAAAGAAGAATCGTGAAAAAACTTCCTTTCTATTAAAATTTTTTTTATACCCAGTCATTAAAAAATTCAATTTTGATTTACGGATTACAGACATACCTTAACAATTTAAAATTCTCTTCGTACTTTTTGTGATGAATATGTTTTAAAAAAAATTACCGATGGGCATAAGCATACAAGTTCAAGAGATACTGACTATAATTATAAATGATATAGGTATTTCATAAAAGAAACAAAAAAATTGAGTGAGCCCGTTTGGTCTAGGTAAAGCTAACAACTTAGCCCAGTTGACCATCATCAATTATGCCAACTAAGTACAAAATGTACCATTTAAGTTACAAGAAATAGGTAATGCTCAATCATAAATAAAGGGAGGACGGCTCTCCTACTTTGGCTCGCCTGGTTAAGAAAAGGGTGATTACACACTAAGCATCTGCAAAATTCCCGAGAATAAAGGAGCCTTCACTGTAGATCACCAGAGAATGCTCTGGAACTAATATCTATTAGATTTCTGTACCTGCTGTGATTACTATACACTACCAGTACTTACTCAAATCTACTATTTTTTAAACTCCTTATCTGATCACAATACGTATTTCTAGTTAAATTATTATGGTACTTTTCAACTATAAATTAACTACGTATAGCAATTAAAAACGAGTTTAGTAATAATATATCGACGCCTCGTAAGCTCAGATTTTCCTATTTAAAATAACATTTGAAACATGAACTGTTCTAGTCTTCGTACGAAGCGTTGATATTATAAAAAATAGTACAATATTTTAGTTATATAGTAAATATTTTTCATGTTATGCACAGCTTCATAAGACTAGTATTTGATGTTAAATTAAAAGTGAGTAAGAAATAAACAATCGTAATCATATTTAATTGTAATACATGCTGTTGTTTGATACAGTTTTTTTATAATTATTCTGCAAAAATTTTCTTTGACATTCAAGGTCACTGTTCCGTAGAAACATGCTTCTCTCTTGCCCCCCTCCTTTTTTGTCTTGTGCGTTCGATGCTCGGTCACACTATTGCAGAACTTATGACTGTAGTGCCTGCTAATTGGCTGCCGGCACAGTGGCCAAGAGCTCTGCTTAGCCTGCTGACCAGCTAGCGAATGGGTGATAGCTCGCGCATCACAACTTCTAGACAGTTTGGTACTTAGCGCTCGAACGCGGGTGCAAGATAGATCATGTCTGTTCATCGAAGCATGTGGTCATGCATGCAAGCAGCTGTTTGTCATTGGCTGTATTGTGTATCGTTATTATAATTGTGTTCTTTCTTCATGAAGTCTTATTAACTATGACAAGGTGTGTTTACTCATTTCCTACGATCCACGGTACAAGTTCCTCATTATATAAATATGGTAGCAGGTTGGTGGTTACATGTGATAAAAGTGTAAATCCAACTCTAAAAATCGAGAAAAAGTTTTTTTTAAAGTGTACTGTTGTTGTTCACATGTCAAGTTCAAGTTTTAAAATTAAAGAGATCATATGCAAGTGATCACAGATAAAATAAGTATAAATCAAACACTCAGAAGTTTCAGAAAAAGTTTGGTAAATGTGATCAAAGATATACTGGTGTTAATGAAGTATATTTACGAAGAAAAAGAAGAATTCAAAAATCTAGAAGAATCAAGAGAGGAAGTGAGCAATTCCAAAATGGCGAAAATTTCGAAACCTTTCTTTGATGGCCTAGATTGTGCATACTGGAAAAAAAATCATGATATTTTTAAAGTTCAAGAATTGTGCTACGGTAATAGAAAAAAAGAAAAAAGTATCAATGGACAAAGAAGACAAATGGACTGAGAAAGGCAAAAACTTGAAGGCCATAAATTATATTTTTAGTGCTACTTCAAATAAGCAGCTGAAATTGGTCGGTGATTTGGATACGATTATGAATTAAAGATTCATAATTATGAAATGTGAATTCAAGATAATGAAAAAGTTTGATGCTATGTATTTAAAGGAATCAACAGCTTTGCAGATAATATGACAGTTAAAGCTGGAGAAAATCAGGTTAAAGGATTTTCAAGAATCATTAGTTTTTATTAGGGAACTTAAAAAATCAATAAATGAGGTAAATCTAGCTGGTGCTACAGTGAGTGAAAAAGAAAAGTTAAACTATTTATTGAGAGCATTACCAGAATCGTATGGTTATATTAGTGACTTAATAGACACGTTAAAACTGGAAGATCAAACAGCTAGTTATGTAATTAATAAAATTAGAATATTATAGATGAAAAAAAAAGTGACAGTGCCAATACACGTGTAAAATCAAATGCTTTTGTGTCAAAATTAGAAGGTCACAAGAAATAAGAAAAAGCCTATTACGGCTGTGATAAAATTAGACATTTCAAGAAAGATTGTCCAAATGTAAATAATGCTAGCTATGAAGGCTGAACACAAAGGGGCAGACGTCAACAATTTCATAGAAACAACTTACAGCAAAGAGCATCAAGAGACAGAGGCAGAGGCAGAGGCTTGAGCGGACAACAAGGCAGAGGCTAAGCATCGCAACAAGAAATGTGGCAGCAGGGCAACAGCTCGTTCAGTGCCTTTTCTGTGAAGATCGTCGAGTCTACTGTAACGCATAGTAAAACGCAAGATAAACGTATCAACTCGCTTTTAGATAGCAGTTGTACTGGTCATGTGGTAAATTAAGATGATATTTTCGTAAATCTTATTGACTTAAGAAATCTAGTAAATGTAAATACACGAGACAGAAGAAATTTAAAAGAGACTAAAATATACAAAATTTGAAGTTACTACAAGGTGTACGATAAATTCATAAGAATTTAATTGTCTCATGTATACTATGTCAGCGGAATAATAGAAAATTTGTGAAGTTTATTAAAAGTTACGGATAAAAGTAAAGTTGTTGCTCAAAATAATATAGCAAAAATTTAAATCAGTGAGAGTGCGCTTTTAGCAATTAAGTTTAAAACAGATAAATTGTACAGAATGCTAAGTGCAATTCATAACGATTTTAAGATTACTGTTACTACTATAAGTACCAAGGATTATAATAAAATTACTGTAAAGGAAAAATGGCATCGTATTTTGAGACATCTAAATTTTAAATATTAGAATGTTTTGTGTTAAAATGATAGAGTGGAAGGTCTAACAAAAGAAATTAAGAGTGATTCTATGAAATGCGCTATTTGTACGAAAAATAAAAGCATAATTTACTATTTGAAAATAAAAGACAAAAGGTGAGGGAAATTTCGAAAATAGTTCATACTGATTTGAATAGGCCTCAGAATACTACTAAATTCAATGGGGAAGAGTATTCATAATTTTTTATTGACGACTGTAGTAAAATAGCCGGAGTATATCCAATTTAATCAAAAGATTAAGTATATGGTTGTTTTGTGTCATATCTGATTGGAGTTAAAAATATTACTCGAAAAAAAATAAAAAAATTAAAGCATGATCACATAAAGAAATGTATAAATAAAAGGATCGTTGATTTAAAAAAAAAAGAAATAAATCTATATGCATGTTCACCATATGTGCACGAGTTAAATGGTACTGCAAAAAAATATAATATAAGCATCCTGAAAGTTGCTAGATATTTGTTATCTAAGGCTAGAATAAAGCGAAGGTTTATAATAGAAGTTTTAAGCATGGCAGCATAATTAAACAACAGGACACTTGCAAATACTACTGGCTTAAAAACATCTTTTAAGTTGTTCTTTGGTCTAAATACTAATGTTAAACATTTAAAAATGAATGGAAGCAGGGTATTTGTATGTGTGCCAAAACAGAGAAGGAGGTCAAATGGGATAAAAAAGCAGATTTAGGAACTCTTGTAGGTTATAAGATCGTAGGGTATAGAGTTTTGATAAATAATGGGATTACTGTAGCTAGACATGTTTATGTAATTGAATAAGATGGATATTGTATTGGAATAAAGGATAATGATAATGATGAATTACAAAATGAAAATGAAATTGTAGATGACAAATCTGAGTCAAGCGACAAATTTGAAAATGCTGAGTATAGAAACGACAATTTTATTACTGAGAGAGAAAATAAATGTCAAAATCAAAAAGAGAACAATGTTATCAGTAGACCGAAAAAAAAAGTTAAGCGTCCAAAAGATGATGATAATAATTATGTGTATAATACCATTTGTGTCAATTATTGTAGTACAGAAAATCATAAAAGTTTTGATAAAGCGATGGACAGTTTTGAATCTGTTAATTGGAAAATTGCGATAAAAAGCGTAGTTGATTATCAAAATAAAAATAACTCTTGGATATTGGTAGATAAGCCAAAAGATGCAAAAAATTTCAGATGTTAAATAGGTTTATTTAAAAAAGGACGAAAATAAATTTATAGCTAGGTAAGTAATTAGAGGGTTTAAAAAAAGAAAATTATTGAGGACATTTATTCTTCTGTAGCTAAGATGCAAACTTTGAGAATTTTGTCATCGTATTGTTGCCAAGAATGCTTTATTACTACTTAGATGAATGTTGAAACCACGATTTTAAATGGGAAAGTTAAGTCATAAGTATGTGTAAAATAACTGCGAGGTTTTGATAATAATTCTAATGAAGTATGTTGATTGCAAAAAGCATTGTACAGTTCAAAAGAAAGCCCTAGAGCTTAGTTGAAATGTTTTGATAAATTTATAAAAAAACTTAGGATATGAAAATAGTCAAGTAGACAATCGTTACATTCTTCAAGCAATGAAATAGATGAAGCATACATTATTTCATTTGTTGATGATCTATTTATTTGTTGTGGAAGTCAAAAGAGTATAAATATGATTTCGGAAAAATTGTTAGAAAGATTTTGCATGAAGGATTTGAGAGAAGTAACGAATTATTAAAGAATAAATAATAATTATTATGTGAAGAAACATGCCATGTTTTTTAATTCCGACAAGTTACATTAAAACTTTGGCAAATAAGTACTAACTAGAAGAAGCTCAGTTATATGAAACAACAATAGAAATTAATTTAAAGCCAGAATGAGCAAAATAATTCAGAAACAATTTAAAATATCGAAATTTGAGTAGTAAACTTTTGTATATTTATTCTGGCATGAGACCTATTACAAGATATAGCGTTAATTACTTTAGTCGATTTTAAAACTGTTACAATGAAACACATTTTAAGTATGCGATAAGGATTTTGAAATACGTATACCTAACAAGAGATTCGAGCCTAATGTACAAGAAAACTGATAATGTAAATACAGTAAGTTGTTTTATTGATTCAGACTGGACAGGTCACAGTCTTGACAGAAAATCCACATTGGGCTACGTAAAAAGAGTTTTAGGTAACGTGGTTTATTGGAAAATGCGAGAACAAAATAGTATAATAAGCTCTTTGACTTCATTTAAGTATGTTGCTTTGTCAGAGACTGTAAGGAAATTAAAATTAATAATAGATTTGGTAGGTATTTCTGAGTTAAAGTAGAATGAGCCGATAAAAGTATACATATACATATGTGGATTTTCTATCAAGACTGTCACCTGTCCAGTCTGAATCAATAAAACAACTCACTGTATTTGCCATTATCAGTTTTCTTGTACATTAGGCTCGAATCTCTTGTTAGGTATACGTATTTCAAAATCCTTATCGCATACTTAAAATGTGTTTCATTGTAACAGTTTTAAAATCGACTAAAGTAATTAACGCTATATCTTGTAATAGGTCTCATGCCAGAATGAATATACGAAAGTTTACTAAACAATTCAGGACCTTCAAGCATTGTGCAGTTTAAAAACTTTACTAAAAACTCGAAATATATTGAGGTGCATTANCTGTATTTGCCATTATCAGTTTTCTTGTACATTAGGCTCGAATCTCTTGTTAGGTATACGTGTTTCAAAATCCTTATCACATACTTAAAATGTGTTTCATTGTAACAATATTAAAATTGACTAAAGTAATTAACGCTATATCTTGTAATAGGTCTCATGCCAGAATGAATATACGAAAGTTTACTAAACAATTCAGGACCTTCAAGCATTGTGCAGTTTAAAAACTTTACTAAAAACTCGAAATATATTGAGGTGCATTATTATTATATTCATGAACTTTACTGAAAAGGAATTATTGATACAGTAAAAGTAGAATTAGAACGCAATATTGCAGATATTTTTACGAAATCTTCTAGAAGGTGGAAATTGAAAAAGCTTCGAAGAATGTCCAAATTTGGTTACATAAATAAGTTGTATTGGTATAAATTTAAGAAGGCGTGTTGAGTATATTGTACATGAAAACCAACGTATACACAAATATATGTATATGAAGAGGACTAGGGGTGCCATCTCTGGCAAATTAGAATTGTATGATATATGCACATGCTTAGGGCTCAAACGCGGGTGCAATACAGATTTCGGTTGTCCGTCATGCATGCAAGTAGCCGTTTGTCATTGGCTGTATTGTGTATCGTTATTATAATTATTTTCTTTTTTCGTTGAATCTTGTTAACTATTACCAGGTATGTTTAGTCATTTTCTATGATCCACGGAATTAGTTTTTATTATAAAAACAGCTCTCACCATCCAAAGTTCAGTAATATAAATAAGTTTAAGTGTTTCGTTTAACTAAGGTATTAAATGTACCTTGCAATTAAACAACATTTAGAAGATTGGGTAGAACTTTTCATTGTTTATCGTGAGTTTTTAATCAAAATAATTTGCTATACAACATAAATTAAATACGTGCCATGCCCCCTTGGACAACGCCACGATAAACATTCACTAAAAATGGAAGTTTTTTTACAAGATTGTCTTAAAATTTCAGCTTATAGAACTTTTTATTACAAACATTATATGAATATACTACTAGAAAGATTGCTAATGCTTACAATAGAGAATCAGTTGCTTTGCTCACCGTGATTTCAGTGACCTGTCGTAGTTAAGAATAATAGGTATAGAATTTTAGCAAGAAAGCGAAGGATGAAAATGTGAGCAATAAAATACTTCTGAGGGAAAGCAAATGTGTGCCTATATGGCTAGATGGCTATAAAGCTGCTATGGGTAGAGCTAAAGCATATACCGTTATGTGTGAAAGTTTGAGCTTTTACAGTTTGTAGCTCACAGCTCTTATAATTATTTGTTCTTCCATTGCTGTTTTCTTAAGAACAGTTTTTTTTAACGCAAAATAGATAAAGTGTGTTTGGTTTAACAAATGACCGTATGTAGTTGTAAATCCAAGGCTTCCATTAGCGTTGACATCTGCGGATACTTAGGGAACGCAAGGATCGCTTTTTGTTAAACTACTAATCACATCTTATAAAATACTTTTTTTTTCCTTAAAATCAATTGAATAGGTTCTTATTTTGCACAACTGTAGCATAAAGAAAATTTAGCAGTGAGTTTATTTATGTAATTACAGTATGTATGAATAGTTGTTCGTATCAGAGAGCCAATACAAACGCCTCACAACACCTTACAGATTTCCATTGACCTCTTCCTCCACAGGCCCCCAAAAATAAGGTGAAACTCTGTCTTTTTCTTCCTTATTTTAACTTTCTTTCCGTTATGTCCAGAACTTTGCCAACCCCTCCCTCTTAGCCGCCCTGTACCCCTCCATATCCCCCGGGTGGGGTTTTCGCTAGTTTCTCCATACCGAGCGCTTCCCCGGGTGGTGAATAGGTACATACTCTTAAAATATGAGATGACAATGGGCAGCTGGGGTGGCTCTCTGTGGTGCTGGTATGGGGCATGGATCGAGAGGTATGAGTGGCGTTGGCGTGTGTATCAGCGGCAGTGTGGACGGGGGACTAGTGCCCCATGTCTCCGCCGGTGTGGATACATAGGCCGGCTCTGCTTCTGCTCCTTGTTCTTCGCTTTTTGCTGCTTCCGTAGGTGGTACTCCATTGCTTAATGTGGGCCAACAAAAACTAGCACTTGTCGCGTACAGAAGTAAGCGGCGGTTGAAACATTCATCTCAGATACAAGCATCACACACTCTCACTAAACAAACACAGGGACACTAACGGATTGTTCTAGGTTGCGTGTGACGGGTCCTTTTCCGGGCTTGCGTTGGTGGCCTAGCAGCGGGTGAAGCCGGACAATCAGGCCCAGGTAAGTCTGGGTAACCACATCTGATATAGCTGTACGCTTCATAAACAAAAAAGACGTGATGGGCCGACTAATCTAGGCTTACTACCACTGTGAAGGCTATATGGCGGCACCTTAGTGCCTTACGCCAGCCCGTTTTGTTGGGTTGTCTGCGCGGTCGTGGGACTGTACACCTGCCGCTCGTCTCACAAGAATGACCGTTGTGTACCAACATATACATACATGACAGACGAACACCATTCTTACACTTGTTACTCAATGCCAGGGCAGTCTCCGCGGGTGAGACTGAGGGAGAGTGGCAACTCCCGGCCGGCCCGAGCAAGTAGCAGTTCCCTCTGGTAACAGACAGGGCTGCTGCCCTGTTTTTAACCCTTTTCAAATACTTATTTTTAAAAAAAAGGGTAGTGCTGGCCTTCATGGGTCAGTACGACACTCAAGAAGATGCCAAAATTAAAAACGTCGATGCAAAACTAGTACCCCAGGCGGTAACCTCTCTGAGGAAATCCGCCGGCAGTTCCGATCCGGTGAAAGCCCAGGTGACCGTCGCAGGCCCCACTGATTCTGGGGGGGCCACAAAGACGTGTCTCATGACCCACAGGGACTGCTTAGTGTTCCATGGTCTTTTCTTACAGACAAAGGACGAAGAGGAAGCCTGTCGAGTATAGGCACTAAGGACACTGAGGACAGCAACGTGTCAGTATTTAGCAACCAGACCTGGGAGGATCTTACCTCTTTAGAAGAAAGTGTCACTATGCTCAGAGTAAAGCGGCAGCAAGTTGCTGATAAAGTTCAATCAGCATCGAAAGACATTACAGAGACGCTACAAATAATTAACGATAAGTACGGCAACACAGCGAACACTGTTGAAAATGAACTCAAAGCCGTGCTTAAGCATCTTGAAGAGGCAGAGGTGCTGAGAAACGGATGTCTTACTGAAAAAGATGTAAATACCAACGCTTGGAAGTCGTCATTTGAATCCCTGCAGTGGAGGGAACAAAGGCGAGATAATTTTCGACGGCATGTTCAGAAAAAAATCCTGAAGACTGCCCTAAAAGAAATAGAACGAAGTAAAAGAAACAGAAGCCCATCGGACAGCCCTGAGAAACGCCAGCAGACTATGTCTTCAAAGAAAAAGAAAACAGGCAGTGGCAAACAAGAATAAATTCCCCTGAGTGACAAAACAAGCCAGAAGAAAAAAGTGGAAGCCACAACAACAGTAGTAGTGAAGATGGCTGAAGGACAGACCTTTGTAACGGTGCTAAAGACGATGAAGACGAACTTTGACCCCGATAAGGCTAACCTGGCAGTCCAAAGTGTTGTCACTATAAAAGAAGGAGACATACTTATCAAGGCCAAAGATGTAGAGAATGCTACTGCATTCTTACAGCAAATTGAAAAGTCGGTTGCTGGACAGGATACTGTCAAAATGAGCAACTGAAGAGTGACATTAGAGGTTCGAGATCTGGATGCCATTGTAGAGGAAGATAAGGTCAAAGAGGCTTTCGCTAGGACTCTTGGATATCAGAGCCAGGAGCCAGAAGAAGCTCTTTTAAAGCTAATTGCCAGAGGACAGAGGCTGGCTTTAATAAAGGTGGACGAAGCATCTGCCAGACAAATAGAAAAGGAAGAAAGGTTACGAGTTGGCTTTGTAGGCTGCCAAATTCGAAGAAGAATTAAAGTAACAAGATGTTACAAATGCCTGGGATATGGGCACGTCTCAGGCAACTGTAAGAACGAAAACAGATCCAAGCTTTGCTTCCGGTGTAGAAACTTGAACCACCGGAAGCAAGAGTGTCCAGGCCCAGCACGGTGCTTCCTTTGCCCAACAACGGACAACAAGCACGAAGCAGGCAGCGAGAGCTGCCCTTTATTTAGAAGAGCCCTAAAAGAGGCCAGGGATAAGGCCCAAGCAAGATCAAAATAAGGCAAAAAGGCCTTGAGTTGAAAGACAGGCTAATGTGGACTCACGTTGCACTGGGTACTTTTTACCTATCAGCAAGGGAAAGCATTAAGCTTATAGTGGTGCTGGCTAAGTAGGCGGCCTACTATAAAGCGCTAGACAAGGTGCTGGTCCTCAGGGACCGCAAGTCCTTTTCAGGACTCGAGAGCATGAGCACATACGTGCGTGCGCCAATACATACACACGCACGTATACATATTGTTGTATTAAATAATTTCTAACAGCAAACTATAATGAGATGTAGACTTATAAGCTAACTAATACGTGTATGTTTATTGACAATATTTGCCAGTAACACATATGGATTATTTTATAAAAAATGTAATATTCAATCAAGCCTGCGTTTAAATTAAATAAATCAAATTATTTTTAGTTGTGACATTTTTTGTAACCGATGTAAGCTAATCTTCCCTGAATGAATTTTTGAGGTTAAGTTAAAAATTTTTTTTTAATTTAAAAATACTCGGAAGCTCACAAATTATTTTTCCAAAAAATTTTTTTGCTCATCTTAAATTCAATTAACTACAACGTACTGTACTTGTAGTTGCAGATATCGTACTTGGTATGATAGTCTCATACATCTCCGATCTACGCGAATTGATCATTGCTTGAACACCAATGCCATTCAAATGATTAATAGACCAATTTTTGTTTGTTTTAGTTAATTATTAATTCCAAAAAAATTTTCATTTTTCATGCTTATTAGTTTAATACAGTCAAAACATTTTTTTAGATTGAATACAGAGACTTAACTTAGTTTTGCTTAGTTTTCTAACCTTCAAAATTGACACTTCACGTCGAGCAGTGCTGAAAATATGATTATTTTACAATATTATAAACATATGTTTTGCATAGCAATGTCACCAGTTTTTCCATTTTCTATTTTTATTTTCTTGCACTACTAGAAATTTATTTTGTTGGGTTTTGCTAATACTTTATCTTATCATTTTTCTTGAGTAATTCCGTTCATTTCTTATTGCTTCATTATTCATGTGCAAGTGCAGTGATTCACTAATTCAATACAGTCACAACATAATTGTAAGAACTGGTCTTCTTGATATTGAAATAATTTTGTTAACAATTTGCACAGTTCAACAATGAACTTCTAATTACCAATTTTGTTTGCATATTTTTCATGAGTATCTTGTTTAGTAAACTTTTCTGATTGAAAAGCTTGTATCAATACATTTTCTGATGTAAATAATGGTTTGTTTATTTTGAGACCTGGAATTCCCACTTACTTCTTTTAATTCTGAAAATAAAGGTGAAGGCAAAGTACCCTCTTCTGATAGGACAGGTTAAATATGATAGCTGTGAATTATTGAAGACACTAATTGCGCTATACTTTAAATTTCTTTTAGTCCCCGATAATTTGATGCTCTGTTGCTGTAAATCTCTACGCTGAATCCTTTTGTATTAGAATTGTAAACGTTGCTTGCACTGTACTTGTTATCGATTGTTTGATACCTGCTCTTAAGTTCTTACATTTATTTTCAATTTCGATAACATTTTGTAAATAAGCTGTTGTGACAAATTTAGTTATTTTTCGAGATACAATGTTTTTTTTTTTTTATTTAATTCCCTGATCCACCAATTTAATGCTTTGTATGAATTCATGTTTACTTTAGTTTTTTTCTGCTAATCCCATCATCTTAAATCAACATCATGTACTGTTATTTTTTATTTTACCGCTTTATTAAAGCTATTCAATACATATTTTAATATTCTAAATAATTTATCGTATCTACTGCCTACCGTTTCTACTTGCTGTTTCCATCGACGTAGTTGTGTCTCACTTGAGACTTGTCTATATCTGTGCATCACGGTATTATATGAGAGAGGCTTTTTTTTTCACTTAAGCAATACTCAACTGCTTTTTCTTTATACGTTAATTTAATATTTTTTGCTCCCATGTGTTTTTTAATTCTTCCGAAAAATCCTCCAATCCTTTATTTTCCTCATACGCAACACCTTTTAGATAGATATTATTATCACATATATACGAATTAGATTATGCTTGAACGTCCACATTAAAATGTTCTACATGCTACCTAATGATTTTCTCTAGTATATTGCGTAATTGCGTTTCTTCGTTTCAAACGGTAAACTTTTGTTCTTCCCCATTGCCTGGGGCAAATGTCATTGATAGTAACGTTGCTACAAATTGGGCATCGACAGGCATTTTGTGAATCTGTGAATTATTTAATATCGAAAAACTTTAACTTAAAAAATCACACAATGTTATTCTGGACACAGTATTTACGTTTAAAAGTTAAAAAAAAAATTTTTTTCAGTACCAGCATACAAGTATATTAAAAAATTTTATCATAAAAAGTGTGCATTTAAATAAATTAAGCATGTTAATACATTAAACGTATTAAATATATACACTGACATCATGTAGTGCAGGTAAAAATGTAAACTAACCTCTGCATTTCACGAAACATTCATTAATTTTTTTTTTAGTGTGAGAATAAAATTTCTATTAAGCAAGCAATACGGTGCTAACCATTTTAGTAATGCTTCTGCATTTTAACGAAACAGTATGATTAATCAATTGCGGTTTCTGCTACAAAAAGTGTGGAGACCGCGATTAATTCAGTAAGTGGCTTAGAAAAATATACAGAAGCAATATCACTATGGTGAACTAAGTTATCATTTATTTTTAGTAGTCCCAAAATTTAATTAGTCATTATCAATTTGTCTAATAGAATTGATCAGGGAAAGTGATGTCACTCAAAAACCGCTATTTTGTAAAAAACGTTTTAGCTAAAATATTTTGTTCGGAAAAATATTTGAAAAAATTTTCGTTTGTTTACATTAAAATAGTAGAATTGGCGTTAATGCATTACATCAGCATACATTTAATAAATATGAATGAGATACTAATAAAAAATATGCAAAGAACAAAATAAGTAGCTTATTGTCAAACTTTGCAAATTGCTAATTAAATTCTTTCAATATCGAAAAGACAAATTCTTACAATTATGTTGTGACTGTATTAAATTAGTGAATGAGTGCACTTGCACATAAATAATGGAGCAGTTAGTGGTGAACGAAATCACACAAGAAAAATGTTGAGATAAAGTATTAGCAAAACCCAACAAAATAAATTTCCAGCAGTGCAAGAAAATTGAAATGAAAAATGGAAAAACTAGTGATATTGCTATGCAAAATATGTGTTAATAATATAACGCTCGACGTTAAGAGTTAATTTTATTAGAAAAATATTTTGACTATTAAACTAAGCATAAAAAATGACTGTATTAAACTAGTGTATTTTGACTGTATGACTGTGTTTTGACTGTATTGAACTAAGCATGAAAAATGAAAATTTTTTTGGAATTAATAATTAACTAAAACAAAAAAAAAATAGTCCATAAGTTACTTAAGTTACTTAGACGTCAAAACAACGATTATTTCTGTATTTCAAAGATGTATGAGACTACTATACCAAGTACGAGTTCCGCAACTACAAGTGCAGTACGTAGAAACTAATTAAAATTGGACTAGCAAAAAATTTTTAAAAAAAATTGTTAGTAAATTTCCAAGTATTTTTAAATTATTTAATTATTTGACATGTTTATGTAATTGAATAAGATGGATATTGTATTGGAATAAAGGATAATGATAATGATGAATTACAAAATGAAAATGAAATTNCAAATAAATAATTATTAATAAGGTAGTATTTATTGGAATTTCCGAACACATTTACTTTATCTTTTTATTTAACTTATTAACAAAATTTTTTTATAATTTTTAAGTTTCCTTAAAAACTTTTATCACAAAAATGATTCCAACAAATACATATATATGTTTTTAACCATTAATAACAGGGGATACAACTCTTGCTGTCTGAATCATAATTATTTAACCACCTCCTTTACATGACACAACTTTTATTTGGTTTTAACGAGAAATATGGAGATGAGGCGAGTCATGTGGAAAAAGCCGAGTTGTATACGGGCAGATAAAAAAATGTGTCTTACAATATTATACTATACTCGCATGCCGAATTTCAAGATAATCGGTGACATACACTTACCTGCCTTTTCTTGTTAGTTATACTATAATACAAACCGTGTAAGTATTGCCCTATTAAGAAAGCTTATTTTTTATGGGTTAACAAAGATAAGAAGTCGAGTAATTAAATTAATAGTTATTCTACTGTTACATGTAAACATGTTCACAAGGAAGATATGTAATGTCTTGTATTTTAAGTAAAGTATGATAAAATTAAAAGAGTCTTATTTTTTAGTACTTGAACATTGAATGTACGTTTACTAAGCCTAGAGCAGTAGGTTTGTTTAAGAACTGTTTGTAAAGCCCCATTAAAATTTTATTCTGTGAGATAGAATTCTTAATACATAATTGCAAAAAGGAGAAAACGATTAAAGAATGCTTCTTTGCTATCATGGAAAATATATCGGGATTTAAAAAAGCTCTAAAAGTGGGAGGTACATACAAATAACCACTTATTATTATACGTTTTCCACACAAAAACTGTCTCATATTGCGTAATCATCTTCTATGTAAATTTATATTCATCACTAAAAAAAAACATAAAATAAAAATAAATTATAGGATTTAGCACGCAAGGTGTGCACAGCAGTGGAAGCTCACTACTGTATACGTATACATCTAATGATGGTGACTTATGCAGACAACTAGACGTTTAGAAGGATAATTCTGAGACAAAGTTATGAGTTATGCGAACGTCATAAGTAAATATCTTTAATGCTTGTAAATTCGCCTACACTTAACATATATATATGCACATATTACCCTCATAATGGATACAGCAGGATCAGAAGGTAAAATTTCCCTGCCTGAAAGATTATTCTAAATTAGCCATTCATACAAGAATGATTTGAAATATCTTGACCTAAATTTTGAGCCTACTAAGTAGTGCCAGGGTGATACTATCGTAAATAATGTTTTATTCTAAAAAAGCTTTTCTTGCTCTATGAAAAATCTTAAAAAATTTATAGAGCTAAGTTTCTTAGTGAGAAATCAGCCTAGTTTTTTCAGTTTTTTCAGATTCAAAACTGGAGCTAGAAGAATCAGTCCATTTACTTAGTAACATCTTACGTTATCCAGATAATACTTAACTAACTAATTAAAAAAATTTTTTTATGTTTTTTCTCCGTACCTTTAAAAGGCAATATTGATTTTACGATTTTTAGACTAGAACATGCTCAAAAATACGAAACCAGATTTGAAAGCATAAGTTCAAAAATTATTTGTTTAGCAGGGACTGTAACACAAAAAAAAAGAAGCTCAAAGATTCTGTTTTAATATTCATAGAAACTCTTGAACTGATTATTACTTCGCTGCAGCGTCAAAAAGCCGTTTTAAGCCTGATTCACGTTCAGGGAGTCTTTTCCCATCTCTTAAAGTTAGCTGACGTAAGTCTTTTGTAAGACTTGTGTAGCAGTTAACTGATAAATATAGAGAAACATTAATCTTATATCTAGAGCTAAATGTGGATCCCGATTTTACATATTCCGTTGTCACAAATATACGGAGACTAAAGTACTTGTATCCATTAAATGTGTAGAAATTTTATACATACGCACTCTATATATCTCTATTCTATATATCTAGGGGCACTAGGAACTGCCTTAGGGCTCACTTATCTCAAATACAGTTCCCCATTGCACTAAGCTCAATATATTTTGAATCCCATATATATCTCTTCAAATTTTCTACGGGCAAGCGTAATGTAATTTAATAAGTACTAGGGATTGCTCTGAAGACCAAAGATAATTTCTAATGCCCCCAGATTAGAAACAAATAGATATACCGTAAATACAAATTTTCCAATACTATGTAATCCAAGGGGCTCTGAGAACTACCTTTGGACTAACGATTTAAAAAGTTATTCTTTAAGTTTTTTCGTGATCCCCGTAGATATGCTCTAAGTATTCCAGACTGCTCCTGAAAACATCCACAGTAATCTGTTTAAGATAGCAGCTCAGACTGCTCTGAGCAATAGATATATAGTTATACTATTACGTGTACATAATACCTATACGTATTGCTAACAGTACGTGTGTCCTTGGGAGCAGCTTGAAATTCACGAAGCTGATTTGTGGGGGTCACAAAAATAAAAATTTTAATTTTCTCGCTTATTAACTGAACGAATAGTCAGCAAATTGTAATGTATAAGTGACTCTTGATGTATCTTAAATATTACAATTTATCAGTCGTTAGTTCTAGTGCTGAATAAATGAATTTAAAAATTACTCCTTTAGGATAACTGTTTGGTTCATCATCTTATCCATATAAATATACATAACTACTTTTTTTTTTATACTAAGGTGAATTGTCCCTGCTAATGCGGTTGCAATATGTAGTACGTAAAAGTCCTAAAGAAACATCACTTTTGCTGTGATGTGTTTGAAGTTAGTAACTCATCGTATAATCGTAATTTTTATCTGTTACAACTAAATAAAAGGATATTCAGCTCTAACGAACCGATTCTCGCATAACTTTGTACTTGACTTTGAGTAAAGAGCTAGCACGGGCTTTTGTTTTTTATTTTATACATGGTAGATTTTTTTAGAATATCAAATAGCTTAACCTTTTTCTTTATCACATTTAAACACAGTAATATAAATGTTATTTAATACCATAACACACATTTCATCTTTGAATAACCAGCGATTCAAAGTAATAAGAAAAAAGTTTTTAAATTTGCTTATTTTTATAAATATGTCTCTTTGAGAGCAAGTTTTGTGAATGTATTATGTGCAACCAATATCAAATTATTTTTCATTTTAACAATTTAAACTCGTAAAACTTGCAAAGTACTTTTTTATCAGAAATATAAAATATTTTTATCTGAAGTATTCTTTTGTTTTGATTGAATATTAAGAAGAAGTAAGAAACAAGTTACACAATAGTCCTGACAATCTAAAAAAATTCAGAAGTATTTCATAACAGTAAAATGTAAATACAGGCAGCTATCTTGAAAATATGCAGTGCAAATAATAATTAACTTTACTTTTACTTTTTCCTTTGAAAAACACTGCTTTTTGAAGAACAAGATTAATGAATTCTTAGTGTATCTTGGGTATTTGTTGTTTCAAATTTTTCAGACAAAATTGATAAGTTCAATTTTTCTGACCAATAATGTAACTGTTTTAAAAAAAAGTCTTTCGAAAGCATCTGGTCCAATAAAGATTATCCACTTAGAGAATAAAGTTGAAAGTGTTTGTGCACAGTTAAATATAAATAGTGTTAATATCGGACCAAACTTCTGTGACAATTTGGGTTTCAAAGTTTTAATGCTAAATTTGAAAGGAAAAAGATCCAACTTGCCAAAAAATGAATCGAACGAATTCCTCCATGCCACTAAATTAAAATAATTGTTAAAAACTGTTAACGATATTCTTATAAAAAAAAAAAAAATTTAAAGAAAAAAAAGTATTAAAATTGAAAATAAAAAAGAAAAAGAAAATAAGATGAAATCAAAAATGACATAAAACAATACAATGGAATTAAAAAAAATAAAATGAAAAAAGACATAAGAAAAAGAAAATTATATAGAAATAAAAAAAGAAATAAAATAAATAAAATTAAAATGAGATAAAGGAAATCAAAAACCAAACCAGGGAGTATAAATGGGTCATGAGACTCACAGTGAGAACGAAGTTCTTTAAACATGAGATGAGTGCCGCAAAATAATTCAATATCAGATGTATGTCGAAAAACATCGTAAAATTCTTTCTTCTTTATTCGTTTTTCTAAACTTTATTTTACTGAACTACATTAATGCAGTACTTACTTTCGTAGAGCTTCGTTCTTCCTAAGGGTCTCGCGACCCCCTTGTTACCTGAGAAATTGTGTTTCTTTATTGTATGATTGTATGTCTTTTTTGATTTCATTTTCTTTTTTTGATTTCATTTATTAATTATTTCTCATATTATTTTTTATTTCATTTTNGGATTTTTTTGAATTCGTCAATTCCTTTGACTTTTTCGATTTTGATTTTGAAGGACTTGAACCCATTTGAACTGAATTTATTTAAAACTAAAATTACCTTTTGGGCAGTCAACTCCATCACTAACATTGACTTTAAATCTATAGCATTAATCTAATTTCGAAGTATTCAGCTAAAAAAAGCCAAAACTGAAAACTAAAAGTTGCAACTGAAATTTGTACCTTTTTTTTTCTTCAAGTGGCAACTTCCAGTTGCAACTCTTTTTTCAGTTTGCCATTTCCAGTCTTAAGATCTGGCTTTTTTCCAGCTAAATATTTTGAATTTAAATTATTGCTATGGCTTTGAAGTCGTTGGTTGTGATACAGTGGCCTGCTAAGAAGTTAATTGTAGTTGTAAAAAAAATTATCAAGCTCAGCTAGAACCTAGTAAGCGAAAATTGAAAAAAAATACTTTTAGAGAATCGTTTTAACAACTCAAACAAACATTCAGACCATGCACTATGTATATATCTCTGCAGATGACTACAAAGCCATGGTATTACCGAAAACTCGAAATTTTTGAGATTACAAACAGCCATTACTCTAAACACCCGTATCGACGTAAGTAATGGATAAACTTAACCAGTGGACAGTGGGTGTTTGGGCACCTAAGAATAAAGTTATACTTCTATAACATTTTGTGGCAAACAATATTTGAATGAAAATACCAAGAAAAACACCTTGTATGAAACGAAGTAGTATAACCGAAGTCTATCACGAAGTATACTTCTCTGTTAACTTCGAATCTATCTGTAGAAAAATTTATTCTTTTCTTATCATTAAATCAATCTTTGAGAAACATGTCAGGACCATCAAATTCTTTGTTTTGTTGAGCTTACCAGTGTCGTGATTCTCCTAGATTTTGATTTATTTATTTTTGTTAAAATTTAATGATTAGCTTATTAATTTGCTTTCACGTAAATCATTTTAAATGATTGGTTTTAATAAACTGCCATAGGTAATTTCTACTTTAGTAGTAGTCCTAATAATTTACTTGCGTGCTGTTTACTTTAGTAATTCAAATTTTTTTTCACTTCTTGTTGGAGCTGGTACTTCCACGATAGATTACTTTTTGTCACTAGTAAACTTAATGTTATCGTGTGCCATATCAATGGATATTGCTTCTCGTTTGTCATGAGCAATATAGTTTAAATCAGCGCTTTTTTGTTCTGTTCTAGAGCTCACACATTTAAGATACTTTACTAAACTTTCTTGACTTTGTATATCACTACTAGATTTTCTAAAATCTACATTCTATACATTTTTTTGAAGTACTGTAGTTACAGTTATTACTTGTATGGCCAAATTGAAACACCTGTAGCACTTCGAAGAATTAAAAATATACAAAGTAATGTTTTGCATTAAAGTATGATTTGCATAATAAACCTTAACTGATCTTCGCAATTCTTGGTCAATGAAGTTGATTACTATTGCTTTGCTTAGTGTTTATGTATCTTTCCTTTGTTTTTGGTACTTATTATTCCTCTTTAACCTCTTAGATTTGTTTTGTCAGGTAACTCTGGTTACTCTTTAACTTATGAGATAATTCTACTACTTTTTCTCTTCATTTCACTTACGCTAGAATACATATCTCCAAATTAGTTTGCTTCTGACTTTTTCATTTATTTTAAGATCACCTGCATCTTTTCTATACTTAAATATGATTATATTTTTAACTTTGTTTTTGCCTTGTATATGAATTTTATTTTAATACACGTTTAAAAAATAATTGCCACAACCACTAGGTTTGCAGTCTTTCTTGACTTCAAACGATTTGTTTTACTTTACGGATACTCTACGTGAAACTCTGTTATTTACTCTCTATGGAGTAGTATAAAGGATAAGTAAGGTAAAAGAAGACGTTAAGCAAAATGAATAAGATCTCAAGCCCAGTGTCTTGAAATTTTTTTTTCTAACGTATATGAGAACAAAATTGACACAGAAGAGAAACGCAAGGTTCAAATTAAAATTATCATTATGAAGAGTAGAGACGATGCAGATGATTTTCTAGTAAATGAAAATTTCAACAGCGACACAATTGAAAAAATTCATTCAAGTATATATAAATTGATGAAAAAAAGGAGTAAAAAAAGTGTACGTCAGTCTAACAGAGATGCAAACTGATTAATGACTAGAATCATGTGATGAAGTCAAAAAATATTAAAAAATTGAAAGGAAATAATAAAGACCAAAATCAAAAGAAAAATGAATGAACAATAAGCTGAACAGTAGTAATCTACCTTATAGCCACAGAATATCCAGGGTGAGTCTACATCTGTTACACGAATTGCAAAGTTACTTTATATGTTTAAAATTCCATACAGTGCTACGGGGTATTAAACTAGCTCAAACTTGCAAACATTGCTATTTTAGTACATTCAAAAAGTTCATAAAATGTAGAGAACCTAGGAAAAATATTCCTAATCAAAAAAGATTCTCAAAGTATATTCAATGTGCTAAGTGCGAAGGTAAGCATAGAAGCACTTACTGTTACTGTATTGCTCACAACACAAGAATAATATTCATTATAGAAACACTCGATAACATTTCGTGTTTCAGTGTCATAAGGTGAGTTAAAGTGGCATACCTGGTCCAATAAACAGTCAAGAAAATTTGCAAGCTCTGAAGCAAAAAGCGTAAAAAAAAATATTCAGAAATACCACTAAACTAGGAGTTTTCTATAGCGCTTGGCTTAAATCAACAGTGAGTAGATATTAGACTTTTACATAAAAGCAAGGAGTTAGACAAATCAGTTAAATTATGCAAAAACAATTTTAAAAAATAGCTATGAGTAACAAAACTGTTTTATACTTAACAAAGCATAATAGGAAAATAAAAATGGCTATAGCAAATGAAAAAGAACTTTCAAAAATAAGGGCTGACGGGCAATCATACACTACAAAAGAAGATAAGCCTTACAGGCATAGTACGAGAAGACTAATTGCACAGTCTTAAGAACAAACAAGTTTCAGAAAAGGAAAAAGGTGGTATAAATATAGTTGACATACTTGTGGTAAGACGGAGCAAAGGCAACAAAGATAAACCAAATAAATAATTATTAATAAACTAATAATATCACAAGCAAAACTTGATGATTTAGTTTCATCCAAAACTACAAATAGTTTTTGGTCAGTAAGTATTTGATGCCTTCTTTTATATCACAATTTAGTCTATTTACAATAAAAAATAACACAAGCAAATTAAACTAGTTTAGTAGACATGATAAACTATTAAAACGTCGCTTAAGCCAAAGCAAACTTCAAATATAAATCAGTAAAAAGTCTTCAGGTAAAACAGAAATGATAAGTAAAATTGAGATGGAGAAAGTGTGATATTACTAAGGGAGCAATTAATTTTAAAACACTGATACTGAGCTACTGAGAATTAATTTAAAAAATCTAGAATTCAGTTTAGTTATAATAAATACAAGCTGAGATGATATACATTTTTAATGATATGACAGAAATCTTAATTATATAATAATATGACAATTTTTTACATACAGATAAACCTTTTTGCTTTATAATAACAACTCTACAATGTTTATTACAAATATATCAACGCGATAAAAATTCTGATTTATTAAAAAAAAAAAAAAACGTAGTTTGGCATCTTTTAATTTTTTCCCTCGACTGAAGTTGCAAAGTTCTTGAAAATACATTCGAAGTAATAATTATCTAATTAAAAGTGGCGTTGGCTCAGTGGTAAGCGTGCTTTTTACTGAAACAACGCAGTTCTAGGGGTCATAGGTTTGATTCCCGATGAATGCAGATTTTTTAAAAAACTATTTTCATCGGGAAAAAATCCTATGTAACCCCGACTGTTTTGGGGCGGGTTTTTCATGGAATTTTCTCTGAGAGTAATTCCAGGGTTTTCTCCTCACCCCACAGGTTTTCGGACCTGGGTAAATGCGAAACAGTTTAAAGGCTATAGGTAGGAATTAGCGGACCCGATGCCAGGTGTCGGGCAGGGATCACCAGCCTTACCGGTGAGGAGTGGTTTCTGAAACACAGGGCTTCTCCGGAGATGTTAATGAGCCTGGATCCAACACTTTGGTAGAGAGCACTGGCTCAACCAGCGAGAAGTGGACATCTTGGAATAATGGAGTCTTCTCCGGGGAAAGGCTACACAGTGGCGAGTAGACCTGATGCACCATTGGTGCAGAGAGTGCCAGCTTAACTGGCAAGGTGTGTTCCACCGGAGATACTGACACTGTACCCATGGATTAAGGTAGGATGTGAGGAAAAAGGTTTTGGAAATGGGCGTGGCAATACACCCCTACACATAGGTAGTGAGTGAATGGCTCCTGTGACTAGGCCAGTAGGCTGTCGTGGTAACCTGGTAAAAAAAATAATTATCTGATTGAAGTAACACATAAAACATAATCTATACCTTAGGCTAAGTCTTACTATTTCTAAGAATCTTGTAATATCGATTAAATAAACGTACAGGACGAGTTATGCGTAAACAACAAAATGTTTTTTAGTATTGAATCGACTAATTTTAATATTTAAGCTTCATACCATAACTTAATATTATATGTCATCGATGTTGAAATGATAAATGTCTAACAGTCCGTTAACTTAGGAAATCTTGCTTGAAAATTGTGAGATTTAGCTGCATCTTGAAAAAATTACTAAGGTTTAAAAAAGTATTGCAGATACTACTGAATATTTCGAAGAATCCAAGATAAAACTCTTTAGAAACTCAACTTAGTTAATAGATCTGGCTACCCCCAAGTCCAATTTTTGGCACAAAATAAACTTTTTGGAAACTCATTCAATTAACCAATATTATGACAAGTTAATAATTCCTTTAATTCTAGTTCAACTGAATATCTTACAAATATAACTTATTTGAAAAATCCTAATTATATTTGCCCTTATTTAAATCAAGCAATTATCGACCAAGAATATAATGAGCCACTGACACGTCTTATTACTTTTGATAAACTTACCTGTCTATGAAAATAAACCAAAAATAATTTGACATAATGACCACTATAATTTTGTAGGAGATTCTAAGGTTCCTTACAAAATTTAAGAATAGTCCTTCTAAATATTTTTAAAAATATTTTCGTCTTTGTTTCTCTTTCTTTTCCGTTGTAACAAACACCATATGTATGTCCTTCATGCAAAAAAACAATTCAAAAAAAGCTTGACCAATGTCGATGGTACTGTGCCCTACTAAGTGCTTGGACAAAATGATAGACAATGAATTTATTCAATTTCTGGAGAAAAAAATTTGAAAAGTAATTTGGATCTCGTCAAGAAAAATCAAGTATCAGCAGCTTAAGCAAATTTGTAAATAAACTTTACCAAGTTTATTAAATGATTCCAACCAAGCTTTTGACGAAGAAAAATTCATACTTCTACTTTTCATAAGAATAAATGGAGCTTTTGACTGCGCAATACGAGATTTTCTATTGAATAAATATAAAACTCAGACTTACCCCTGCAATATTCAGAGTTCTGTAATAATCTCATGTACTGAACAGTAGAAAATTGAGTGCATATTTAGGAGACCAGTGAAGCAACAGAATATAGCTCAAGCCCTACACTACTTTCTGTTCACACTATATTTATTCTAAAGTAAATAACGTCTTACCTCCAGATATTATTGATTGCAGGTGACCCGGTTCTTTATTAAGTAAGTCATAAAAAAAAAACTGCAAAAACTTCCTAATAGTCAAGATACAAAAACGCATATTTAATAAAACAGTTTAAAATCCACGACACACTGGGTAAGACTGTACATTGGTAATTATTCATAAGGATAGGAAAAAAATCAAACTGAGAATAAAAATAAAATATTATGATTAAACAAGTTCGGGTCTCAGGACCTCTGACAAATGGGAAACATTCAAGAATAAGTTATTAAACTCGGTGGAATTTGTTTCTCTATGATAAAAATAGTTGTTTTTGTTTGATAAGTACCATCGTCTTCAGAGCTATTTCGCGGCCCAAGAGACCTGCGAAGACCTTACGAATTTACAAATATTTACTTTTATCAGTAAATTTCAGAGATTTGAAAAGAGTCAATATTAAGTTGTTTTTATTTTTTTTTTATTTGCTAACATTGTAACAATGAGAATGTAAAAGAACAATAATACAAGGTGAAGAGTGTCTAAACTACCTACTTACACATAGGTACATACATGTTTAACAAAAAGTTCGTGTGCATTTCTTTCCATGTCTCTTTGTCTCTTTTTAGATGCCTGTGTGTAGTTGCGAACGTGCGCTAATCTCGTTAGGTTGGCTCTTTTCTAAAAACAGGTTCAAATGAAGTTTAAATAAACATAATTGAAAGTTCTCGAGAAAACTTTGCATTGTGGTCAAATGTTAATATTTAAAAATAATCCTGTTCACAAAGAAGAAATTTCTAGGAAGTGACAAGAAAATAATACTAATTCAAATGTCATTTAATCGTTGTCTACAAGCACAAAATATTTAAAAAAGCATTAAAAAATGCTTACCTGCATAAGTACTATAAAAAGAGAGCAAGCGTGACAGCAAACAATCAATGGCACTCTATCTCTTATTTACTCTAACAGGTACTGCCAAAATCCCTTTACCATTTTTTTTCTCGAAATTTTGCGCTTGTCAGAACAAAATGAAAAGTATATGTACATGAAAAAAATTTTTGCTCTACACGCTGGTATTTTAATTTTTTCTGTAAATCAAACCGTTACAAGATATAAGAAAATTGAAGTTTAAAACACGATTTTAACATTATGAGACCACTTAAAAATCATTATAACTATTTTATTTTAAATCAGCGGGCTCAAATATATATGATATAAGAAATGCCTAATTATTATTCAATTGCCTAATTTACAAGATTCTCAGTGGGTATCCATGAGTACTAAGAACAAAGAAGAGATCGGCATGCTGCATAGTACAATCGACAAGGTCTTCAATTACAAATCCGAAGAATGTGGGTTTAATTCTTAGAGTCAGTAAAATTTGGAAATTTTATTTACACGTTCATTGTATGTAATATACATCCATATATTATATATAATATGTTCACTTATATTATATATAGTTTATGAGCATATTGCAACGGTCCACTTTTGTTAAGGGTGGGTCGTGCAGTAAAGTGGGCCACGCATTAAATTTAAATTATGACGGATAGAAGAGTTTAGGACAGAGGCAACTTAATGAAATTCAGAGTCAAAGGAGAATTTCAGTAACTTCATAATGTTTATTCAGATTTGCCGAATAACAAAAAAAAATTTAAATCGTGTACCACATAAAATCGTTGTCACTAGACTGATTATTTGAATGACTAAGACTCATTACTCATGAGTTACAGGAAAATAAAGAAACCTTATGTGTTCTTGTAATTATTGAAAAACTCGTTTAAATAATGACTTTTTGCAGTAATGGCAAGCTTATGAAATATAATCTTACACTTAGAAAAAGAGATAAAAAATCATATTTCACCGATTATCTCAAATAATCAAATCATTTTAGATTTAAAATAAAAATCGTTTGAAGAAACTTTTGCTTAATGCATTATTATTTTCATAGAATTCACCTTATATACATCGCCAGCCCAACTTAGTGACCTTTGACAGGTGAAGTGTGTTTTTCTTATGTCTAGGCTTACAGACTACTTTATCATGAGAATTCATAAAATAAACTCTATTTACATAAGAACGTCAAATTTTTGAGAAACAATAAAAGGTAATTATATACTTAAGATCGTTGTACAGTAAAATAAAATAGCCATACGCGAAATCAAGATGTACCACATAACTTCTCCACCTTTTCATAAATCAAAATCAAAAATCAAATCAAAAAATTAAACAGGGAGAAAAATACAGATGTAACGCACACAAACAGCCCATGACACAGTGCGGACCACAACACGAGAACGTTGTTCACATGATCAAAAACCTATCAAATAAAAATAAAAATTACTCCCAACAAAGATAAACCCCCTGAAGATGACCGAGAAAGTAGTTAGTAGGTCACCTCTCGGTTGACTAGGCAGCCAGGGATTTCTATCTACCAACTAAATGGTTTTACCAAGTGAGATCAACGCTTGTCATTCAGCTTTAAGTAACATACTCAGCTGCCACCCACGAATCGAATTATAATTTCAGGAGAAAAGCGATACCAGAAAGAAAAAACACTAGGAAGCACCGGAAAACCTCCTCCAAGCAACACTGCGCACCGAGAGACTTAGCACAAAAAATAGGCCTCCTTCGCTACTAGTTGCTGACCCAGGACCACCACTTGGTTGAATCAATTAAGCAACCAAGGATAGCTTATGTCCTTTGTCTGAACTCATTAAGAAATGTTGATGAGAAGACGATACCAGAATTTGAAGGAAGCACTTACTTTTTTTAACCATGCAACAACGTGTAGTGACGGCGTTAGCTTCATCTGTAAATCCCTGGTAGCAGACAAGAAGTACTGGAGCTGTACTGACGCCGCACAGATCCTTCATACCAATGCCTTGGGTCATTCCCTTGGAGGCTACCTTTCCAAACTACTTTCTCAAGCTCTCCTTTCCGAGCTCTTCTTCAGCAAGGTCCTACTCTCGGACCACCGCCAAGCGCCATCGTAACTGATGCGCATCCCTTACTAACTCAATTTTTGCGCTTTCCCCACGCTAGTTTGTCCCCCGACGCTCTCGTTCACACACACACACATAAAGCACCCCCTACATGTGTACTATCAATATCCTATCTTAATAAAACGAGGGGTTACGTGATAAAGCCTATTTATTCGTCGTGTGATTGGCTGAGACTGATCAAGCACGGGTAGATTTGAAAATCAGATTTTAAAAAATCAGTGAAAAGTCGTATTAATTTTTCAGTTGATGAATATTACGTGTTACGACAAAGATATAATTGTTGTATTTTTCTTTAAAAAAACAGAAAATCAATGTTTGATTAAATTTAGGGGATTGTCACGTGGAGAGCGCAGGGGGCGCAGCCCCCTCGTATGAGATAAAATATATAAGATAAAATATATATGCACGTATGTATACGATGCTATGTATACAATACATGTATGATTTTTAATTAATATTACATATCTGACATTCAATTAGATACGCACTTGTTTACTTCTATATAACTATATACACGGGTAATAAGGTACTTTAACTTGTGATGTCATTCCAAGATGGCGCGATCACTGGGTTTTTTTTCAAATTTTCACCAAATGTGCAAAACCAGCTGTTAAATTCACGAGGACGTCCCAACTAATGATAATGCGTTTAAAAACTTCAGGTTTTAATAAGCTATCGAATGAACACTAAATTTTTTACATCTTTACTTGGTAAGCAATGCAAAAAAATGAATGAAATTATCGTGGGCATAAAGTTGATTAGAAAAACATTTTATTTTTTGTGCTTACCATTATCCAGTTATAAAGAATTTGAAATATAGTCAATAGCAATTCCCAATGCATAAGAGGAAATTTTTCGTTTGTTTGCCAAAAGTGTAGTTTTAATGAAAATCAGTACAGAAAAAAAAGTACTGCAATCAGGCGGATTGTACCCATCTAGTATACATATATATGGTTGCAAGCCTCCTCGCCTCCGCGATCATAACAAAGTCCCATAACCTCTGACGAGCTGTAAAAATTAAAGCAGTGTGTGGCAAAAACATGAATAAAAGTTGTTGTATAAGTGGTTGTCACGATAAATCTGCGAAATTTTTTTTCGTATTCCATCTGTGATTTCTCCGGACAATAAAAAATACAAAAGTATCAGTGCAGAGGAACGAAATAAAATCATTTCTTTATCTATGAAAAGACAACAACATTTCGCAGATTTATCATGACAACCACTTATTCAACAACTTTTATTCATGTTTTTGCCACACACTGCTTTAATTTTGACAGCTCGTCAGAGGTTATGAGACTTTGTTATGATCGCGGAAGCGAGGAAGCTTGCAACCATATATATATGTATAGTAGACGGGTACAATCCGCCTGATACCAGAACTTTTTTTTCCGTACTGATTTTCATTAAAACTACACTTTTGGCAAACAAACTAAAAATTTTCTCTAATGCATCGGGAACCGCTATTGACTATATTTCAAATTCGTTATAACTGGATCATGGTAAGCACAAAAAATAAAATGTTTTTCTAATCAACTTTATGCCCACGATAATTACATTTATTTTTTTTAAAAACGACAGATTTGTATGAAATGGAAGTGGCTAACCGAAACTCTGTTCCTCCTAATTCATTGTATTTCCCCCCTTACATCGTCGCCCTTACTATCAATCCCCTACACACCTCCCCCCACCCCACCCTATGTCTTCTAACTATACTGTGCTACTCTCCTACACACCTTAGCCCATCATTCCCCTTCACACTCCAAAGCAATACATTTTTAAATGAATTTTAATTTTCCTTTCCCACAAACATTTTTATGTAACTCTAAAAAAAAAAAAATAGTTTACTACTGACGATGGTTGAACTTCATAAGTACTGTATTTATGCACGAGGTTCTCGCGAAGTTCAACCATCGTCAGTAGTAAACTATTTTTTTTTTTTTTTTTTTTTTTTTTTTTTTTTTTTTTTTTTTTTTTTTTTTTTTTTTTTTTTTTTTTTTTTTTTTTTTTTTTTT
>NW_019379785.1:19085-51931 GCF_000648655.2 Copidosoma floridanum | reverse complement strand
TGTATATATATATATATATGTATATATATGCATGAGGTATTCTTTGTTAACGAATGACCCCACCCTTCTCCAAAATTGGTTTGATTTATTTAGATTCTGTAGGTTGTCAAACAGAAGGTCAAAGCATTTAGTTTTTAATACCACATGGCATATATATTGAGTCTACATTCCTAAATTAATATGGCTGCCTGAACCACGGGACCTACAGATTTTTGTCAATAAAACTACTATAAATCTTGTGGCATGCACCCTGCAGGGTTAAAAAAGGCTTAAATTCAAACTCTTGATTTTCTTTATCTAAATAACTATGAAAAAAATTTCTTGTTTGCTATAACATTTAACATGGCGGCAATAACAGGTGACATACAGCTTTTAAAAAAAAAAACTTCAATAAACCTTGCAGCATCAACCTTACAGAGGTCTGAAAACGCTTTTATTAAAAGTCTTAAGCTCTTCTATTAAATGTTGAATAAAAAAATTTTTTTGTCTGCTATAAAATCCAAAATGACGGTAATTATACGTGACCAACAACTTTTTTTCAAGAAAACTACTATAAATCTCTTAGCACAAACCCTGCAGGGGTCTAAAAAGGCTTAAATGAAAAGTCTTAGACTCTCCTATAATAAGATGTATAAAAGAAATTGTTTGTCTGATATAAAATCCAAAATGGCAGCAATAACACGTGACAAACAGCTTTTTTATAGAAAACTACTATAAATCTTGCAGCATAAGTCCTACAGGGGTCTAAAAAGACTTGAATAAAAAGTATTAAGCTCTCCAATTAAAAGTGGTATAAAAGAAATTTTTTTGTCTTCTATAAAATCCAAAATGGACGTAAAAACAGGTGACCTATAAATTTTTTTCAATTAAACTAATATAAGTCTCGTGGCATAAGCCTTTAACAATCTAAAAAAGCTTTAATTCATAGTCTTCAGCTCTTCTATCAAAAAAAGTATAAAGAAAATATTTTATCTGCTATAACATTTAAAATGGCCGTCAAAACACGAGACCTGCGGACTTTTTTCAATCGAACTACTAAGAAACTTACGGTTTAAACCCTACAGTGGTCTATAAAGGCTGTTCTAAAAAAGTTTCGATGCTGGCGTTTTTTCTTGTGACACAAATTTCGAAAGCCATTAATTGAATAACTCTCAGGTATCAAACTTTTAGTTTTTAATTAAACGGCATTATTCACCTCGATGGTGCGACTTTGATGAAAAATCACCAGGAACGGTTTGATTTAACAAGATATCATCGAAAAGTTCTTAATCTTATAAAGAATATATTTACCAAAGAAAAATAACCATAAAATAATAACCTATAAGGGATGACTTGACTTTCAAAGTGCTTGTGTTAACCGTTTTATTCTGTTGAGAAATGGACCGCAACGAAACGACGAGTTTGAGTCATTCATGTGCAGAGCGCATCAACAAATAAGCTTTACTTTCAGTGCTCAAAATCTACAAAATAGATAATCTTTTAAAAAAAAAGAATTAAAGCAATGAAAAATGAAGCGATAAATTTTACAATAATAAGTAAAGAGCTGATTCTCTTCAAAAGGCTGCTGCTACTGCTGCTAACTGCATGACTTTGGCGCGAATTGAAAATGGCCAACTAAGACTTGAAGCGAAGAAGGAGCTGCTTTTCAATGCGTGCTGACTGTTCGTAGTCTGGAAGGCTAGAGAGCGAGAGAGTCGTTTGCGGTAGACGAACCAGCACTGATGTCTTGCAATTGAAAATTAGACAATAGGTAGGGGGCGCACACACACGCAAGAGAGTCAATTACGCCTCCTTTAAGGTATGTGAGCTTCTACCTTAAGTACAGCCCCTTCTTAGCTCTCAAGCAAATTGTGCGCAGCAACCGAACAAAGAATCCTCTTTTTCTCTTAGCTATTCAAATCTGAACAAAAAGTCTTGAACTGTTCTATCAAAAGATGTATAAAAAACTTCTCTGTCTACTATAAAATGCAAAATGGTGGCGATAATACGTTACCTACAGCTTTCTTACAGTAAAGCTGCTAAGAAGCTTATGGCATAAACCCTACAGGGGTCTAAAAAGGCTTCAATGTAAAGTCTTAAGCTCTTCTATCAAAAAATGTTTAACAAAAATTTTCTGTCTGCGGTACAATCCAAAATGATGGCAGAAAGATGTGACCTACAGATTTTTTATAATAAAGCTACTATAAGTCTTGTGTCATTAGCCCTACAGGGGTCTACAATGGCTCGAATCAAAGGTCTTAAGCATATCTATTAAACATCGTATAGAAAAATTTTTTGTCTTATATGACATCTAAAATAACGCCACAACACGTGATTTACATCTTTTTTTCAGTGAACTGTAAATCTCGGGGTATAAACCCTACAGGGGTTCACAAAAAATTTCTATAAACCATGCTTTTATTATTCAACAAAACAAATTGATTAATAATGGATATTCGGATGCGCGTGATAGCAGCGAACTATTGTATAAATGAAATAGTATTCCTTAAAATTTACTAACCATGATTTCTAAACTGTTCCTAATTTCATGATTCAAAACGTAAGTTCTATTTTTGTTCATTGTAAAAATATCTGACAATAGTTATTGGGTTGGTCAAGGAATTTTAAATACAACTGGTTTTTGGCTATGGTTTTATTTGGAAGCCTATGAAATAATACTTTTTGTTTTAAATAATATAACAAATATTTCTCCTGCATATTGACATCCTAATGAACCTTAAAAAAATGATTTTTGGAATGCGTTGCGTAATGAAAATACTAGTATAACGTGGTTAATGTCGCCATATTGACAATGAATATTATATAAAATCATGAAACTAAACATTACTTAAAGAATGCATCTATTTGCTAATGTCATAGCTTTAATACGTTAGTCCAGAACTAATAAGGACATGTAGAGTTTGGCACCACAGCAATTATATGTTTTTAAAGTTTACATAATCACCATATATAATGAATAATTGCAGCTTTATAAGGACCTGAGCAAAACAAAAAAAAAATTTTTATTCTACTATTTCTTAGAAAGACGCATATGTCACATGTTTTTGACGCCACTTTTAATTCTTTGTTTCATAAAGACTTTTTGAGACTAATTTCTGAGAATGAAGCTAAAAATTGCGATTTAAATCTCTGCAAACCCCAGTCAGATAAATGTAGCTCACTGATGATGGTTTTAGTACAAATCAGGTGTGGGTCTCGTGTTTTGCCGCTATTTTAGATTGTACAGCTAACAAAAAATACACAGCTTTGGATATAAGAGCTCGAAACCTTTCATTTAAACATTTGTAGACCCCTGTAGGGCTTATGCCACGAGACTTATAATAGCTTAAATGTAAAAAAATTGTAGGTCACGTTTTTCTGCTACCATTTTGGATTGTATAGCGGACAAAAAATTTTTCATACTTGCTTCGATAGAAGAGCTGAAGACTTTTAATAAAAGCCTTTTTAGACGCCTGCAGGTCTTATGCTTTGAGATTTATAGTAGTTTTATTTAAAAAAATCTGTAGGTCATGTATTATCACTGCCATTTTGTATTTTATGGCAAACAAAAAATTTTCTTTTACACATCATTTGATAGAAAAGCTCAAGACTTTTTGTTCAAGCCTTAATAGACCTCTGTAGAATTCATGCTGCAAGATTTATAGTAGTTAACTTGAAGAAAAGCTGTTAATCACGTGTTATTGCCGCCATTTTGAATTTTATGGTAGACAAAAAATTTACTTCATACATTTTAGACAGAAGAGCTTAAAACTTTTTATTTAATACTTTTCAGACCCCTGTAGTGTTTATGCTGCCAGGTTTATGGTAGTTTTCTAGAAAAAAATTGTAGATAACGTGTTATTGCCACCATTTTTAATTTTATAGCAGAAAAAAAATTTTTTCCATGCTTATTTTGATAGAAGAGCTTAGGACTTTCTATTCAAGCCTTTTTTGACCCCTGCAGCGTCCATGCCACGAGATTTATAGTAGTTTTATTGAAAAAAATCTGTAGGTCTCGTGGTTCATGCAGTTACATTAGATCAGGAATGTTGACTTAATATATTTGCCACTTATTATTAAAAACAATATGCTCAGACCCTTTATTTGACTTTGTACAGAACCTTAATAAATCAAACCAATTTTAAAGAAGTGGGGGTCATTTGTTCATAAGACAGTTAGTCAAAAATATACTAAATAAAGAGCATTTTAGCATCTTTTTTTGGTGGAAGAATAACTCTATAGTGCCTATGCTATTGATAGTAGCAATGCCTAATGAGATAATCTTACAATTTCTTCTAGAAAAAAATAATGCATCTTATAATCAAGTGGAAACTGGCTTTTTTCATTATTTTTCAACAACAAATTCATTCAAAAAATGACCTTTTTACGTTTATCTGTGCACCTGCAAGCTTTTTTTTTAACTATCGCTACTTTCTATCATGTTATTCTATCAATTCAATGGATTGTTTGATAACAATTTTTAGAATTCTTCTTTTAATGTTGTAATAATTTCATATCTACGCATGCTTACAAGTGCAGAAAGCCTGGATCTTGTCTCCACTTATTAACCTGTTGATCTTGCTTATCCTGAACCCTCACCGTTTTTAGTTTGAACTAAAATCTTGCAAGCTATGATACTTTATTGACTGCATTATAAAAATTACAAGTTAAAATTTCCAATCATTAATGTGACAAGATTTTGTAATACATTAAAGATGATGCAAAATGGTGAACATGGGTTAAATACTAGAACTTTCAGTTAAATAATAAAAAGTTTTTACAGTACTACCATCTGATTTATTATTCTAAATTAAATAATAGAAGTTAGTTTATTATCAAGAAAGCTTTAATAATATAAATACAATAAAGCAGGGGCAGATAATCGAGAGACGGCTAACGTGCTTGTCCGCGTCCTTTTCGTATAGAACGCTATGTGGTGCCTGCCTTTACGTTCTCTCTTCTCTTATCTTCTTTCTGCAAAGTGTATCTCTATTCTATGCCACATCTGCTTATACTGTTATACAGTAAGATACTACAATCCTTTGCTACTCAATAGAATATCGCCTCATAACTGTAACCGTTTGGGGGTCTTACGAATGTGCGTGCAGTATCGAACATTTTCGCCCTTGTTTTGGTGTATAATTCATTTGCTATGAGTATCACTTATAGGGTTACCAGCATGAATTAGTGTACAAGGACTCTTTTGAACTTTCTGCGTTCACACTCTGATCAACGAAATTCATTTTAATCTAGTCTGTATGTATATCCCAGATCAAATTTTGATCTGTACGCACCTTGCATGAGACTGGCCCTTTACTCTTTATTATGTCAGCTGGTGTCCAGGGATTATTCCAAAAATCTTTTACTGCTGCACCATCACTTGTCTCAAAATTCGCTTCTGTTGGCTCATGGAAGAGTTGTTTTTGAACCTCTTGGTGGCTGTGTACTGTGGATTTTACTGACAGCCTAAGAAGGTCCGACTTGGTTCTTGTTTTTTCCCCAAGTTGTAGTTCGGCTGAGAATATCCCTGTCGTTATATAACGCGTTGATCTAACGTATCATAAGTAGTCAGATAGTACTACTTTTTCTCGTATCCCCTCGTCCAAGTACGTTTTTAACTTTAAGTTTTCAAACTCATAGGGACAAAATGACTGTTCATTGTCAGTTACCAATTCAACAGAAAACCCCCAGGCTGCAAAGTATTCGTGAAAGGCTTGAACGGTTGACTTTGAGGATGTATCCTTCATTTTTTTACATAGATACATTTGGAGTGAGCATCAACAATGATGAGAAACACGCGACCGCTTAACCGACCCAGAAAATCAGCATGTTCTTGCATGTTGGTCAAGTGTGGCCAATCCCATACGTGTTATTTCGTTTTCATAGGATTGGAACCCAAACGCAGAAGTTACATTTCTTAGTGATGTGTTTGATGTTGCGATCCTTTTCTGGCCACCATGCACACGACTTTGCTAAAGCTTTCTTTTTAACTACTCTTATATGGCTGCTATGTGATTCTCTTAGTATTTCTCATCTCAGGGCTTCGGGAACTATCTCTCCATGACCCCAAATTAGACAATCGTTTTCAATAGAAAGTTTGTTCTCTTTGATTTTGATCGCTGTTAGCTCATCTCTTGTATTTCAGTGGGGACTTTTATTTAGATCACCTTTTTATTGGTGGCACTCGTCAATCCTTGTTTGCGGTTCAAAATGGAGTTTGACGTAAGTTGCCTATCCATTGAAAAACAGTGTTGTTGGTAGCTGGGATACTTAGCTACATGACTCTCAGCTCTATGTTTCATGGACTACCAACGATCGACTGTGTATTTGGTACTTTGATTAGAGATATAATAACCAGACTTACTTAATTCTACTGCCAGTGACTTAAATTTTCTTTCTAAGCTACGTAGTAGATCCTACTGGACTGAAGTGAAAAGCTAACGTATTTTTATGAAACTTTTTTAGATCTCTTTCATGAGCTTATTTATTACTATTGTTATCATTTTTTGAAAATAATGACAAAACTAGAATGATCTGAGAATTGCTAAGAATCAGTATGTAAATATTTGAGCAAGATCATTTGAGAAGTTCTCACGGTTAGCGATTACAACGGTTTTAGTGATTTTGCTTTGTATGTTAGTAATATTGTTCAACTAAAAAAATGTTTAGAAGCATAGCTTGCATTTGAAAGTATAGAATGATAGCTTGCATCTACCTTAAGAAAAATTGAGTAACTCCTGAGGTTGTGACGTAAGAAAAATCTAAATTGAGCATAGCCATTATCACTTAAATTACTGAATCATCAAGCCGTAGGGCTTCTTTGGCCTGACTTTGTTGTCTTTGAAGTTATCTGAAATATGTTTAAAAAGTAGGAAAAGTGTTAAGTATCTTGTTAAAAATAAATGGTGTAGCAATTAAATTATATGCATTTAATAAAACAGCATAATAATATTAAAAACTAAGAGACTTGTTGGGTTTTAATGAAGGAAAAATATTTCTTCTAAGTCACAATTGTATCACAAATTTAAAATGTTTGTTAAGTTACGCTGTTGTTTTATTAATGTTTGTATAGTATTAAAATTTAATTTAATGTATAAAAGTATGAATTATGAAAATAAAGTACATAAAATGTCACTCATAGAATGCTGATATACACATGTTAAGGATAATTTCAAGTAAAATTTAAAAAAGCTTAATATAAGTATTTGAGTATTGGGATTTTATTTTATAAATTAATAAAAGCTACCTATGTATAAGATAACAAAATAATCAAAGAAGACACTGTCTGTTTGTTTTTTTTTAAAGGACAACAAAGAACACACCTTAAGTTTATACTGTATTTATACTTCAAGTACATACATAGTATGTGTAAGGGTATTAAAAGCGCTAAGAAATTTGAGATGGATAGTGTGGATTGAGATGTATAGTTAAAAAGTTTATGTTCAAAAATAAAAATGACAACACAAAATTTAATTACTGACTACATTGGTGTGGAGTCTTACCTTCAATTATACTGAGGCAAAAACAAGCCTAAGATACTTTTGATCTCCAAATTATTTATAAAAGGTTTTGACAGGCAACAAAAAACATTCAAATAATGAAATCCTATCCTGGACAAAATTTGTGTAAGAAACAGTTGACTGATAAATATGAATAAATGAAGTGAAACGACTAATATTGCTAAACATTTGCTGAAACAAAGTGTAAACTGCTCTTCTTCAGAAAATATAATTTGTATTTTAACTTAATTTGCAGTTATATAACTGATACGTACGCTATTGGTTTCACAAAAGAACTAAGTAGAGTTCTTAGGAAAAAGATTTTTTTTGCATAAACTGTAAAGGCTTAGGTTAAATAATATCGTTTTAGTATTTCTTTCAATCCATACAGCAGCAAAAATATTGCAAATTAGTTACAGAATTTAGATTTTACTGATACCCATGGCGTGATTTTTACGTATCCCATATCCCTAATCTTTACCATCGTTATTCTTTTTTCTTCAATTACCATCCTTCTACTACTAAGTAATTTTTTGGCATCCTGGGACCTTTTTTTATCGAAAAAACCAGAAAAAAAATCTGAATAATCTTCGACGGAATTTGAACCCATGACCTTTCGAGTTTCTTCAGCTAGGAGCTAGCACGTTAATCATAAAGCAATCGAAGGTTTAAATGTTTCTTATCCTGTGTAAAAGGAAAATTGTTAGTAATTTTTAATTTGCTTTCATAATATTCTAATTGGTATCTTGCAATTTCTACAAAGTAATAGAGTTTGTTTAAAATTAAGTTGTCTAAACAAGTTGAGAAGTAAAATACTCTTATTAATTTTTAAATTATGCATGTTTTTGCGTGCATTCGTTTAACGTAGCAAAGATAACCGATCCTCTATGACTAATGAGTCTATTAGGAGTACATAGAATACAAATTGTTGAAAAATTTACTTTCTCAAAATATAAATAACAAATTGTGTTGTAAAACAACATCAATCCAACGAGACAACCCTTTTCCCGTGGATAATCTGGCAGCCTTCTTTTAGTGACATCGTAGGATCATACAGTATATTATTGGAAATTTCTGCTTGAAAATAATAAAAAGATGTACTTAGTTAATGTTTTAAGGAATAAATTGACTTCAAACTGAATGCAATATGTTATGAATTGATGGAAAAAATGACATCTTGCTTCGAAAGTAGCCCTATTTTTTGTTCCAAAACGATCATATAATGTTTGAAATAACATCACTTTTAATTTGTATCAAACACTGTTTACAAGCGAGTTATCTAAAATTAAAATTTACTAAAAGATACACTTAGTCTACATACTTAAATGAACACTTAAATAAATGACACTCTATTAAAATAATGTCGAAAAACTGTTTTCGTCCAAATGAAAAGTAAAGAAAATTTATTAATGAGATTTTAACGAATGTATGGTAATAAAATTATAATTGAATGCTTCATAGATAACGAAATTATTTTACTATCAACTTTTAAATATAAGGATATGAAAGTGCAATTTAAGTCCGTGAGTTTGGTAATAATATTTCTAGGCAGAATGTAAAATACCGTAGTTGTTGGTTAAAAGTATGTCTAAAACAAAGCTGTGAGTCATGCAACAGGATAAACTGACTACCAACAACACTTCGACCATGAGTTCATCTACCATAGGCAAGTGACCTACGCTTGTTTTTACTCGAAATCGCTAAGATAGGATCACTGAGCCCAACGAAAAAACAGGTAATCTGAACATCACTATCTCTGGTGAAACACCAGGAGACATCTGGTCAGATAACAAGTAGCTCCGACGCTTAAGGGCATTGGCATCAACCTACCTACCTAGTACTGCCAAAGCATTATTTACAACAGTAAATCAGGAAAAACAGCCTTGAGAAATTCGGGCAGCCCGATCGAGAAAAAAATACTATCAGTCTCTGACTGAAACAATTACTATCAGCCGTTTCAGGATGCGACGAAGTCACAGCGTCGAGCACGCACACCCAGAGGCATGGCTGTGGTAACCTCTAGGCGTTATGTGTGCGTGTATGTGTGTGTGCTCGGCGCGTTCGGGAAATAACTCTCAGGCCATGGGTCGTGCGCACGCGCTCGGTGAGCGGCACTGACATGACTCGGGCATGAGAGGTGTGGCTTGTTGATTGGTGGTGGGTAGACGGTTCGTGTCGGCGCCTCCACTCTTAAGGGAGTGGAACGGTCTGAAACAGGAGGACCAGACCAGTGGAGGCGCCAGTACGATTTGCTGGTCAAAACTATATGCCAATAAAAATTAAAAGACGACTAAATAAATAAAAGAGGGCGCTATTGTATCCATGGCCAATCAGAAATCGTTGATCGACGGTAGGCGATCGATCAGGGATTTTTGGTAGGGATTTTTCGAGGTTTCGAGCAAGGACAAGTAGCTGAAAAGGGCAGTTGGATTTTTTCGCTATCTCCCGTTTGTTCTTCGTTGTCTGATTGTGGCAAAGCAACCCGAGAGATTCAGAGAAGCACCAAAGCTTACTGTGTGGCTCGCGACATCGTCTGGTTCTGTTCTCTAAGGGTCTTGTGACCGGAGAGGAGCTTGAGGATCTTGGCTGGCTGGGCGCGATCGGGTGGTTGAGTGAGTCAGAGGGAAAGGAGAGAAGTCGGAGCCGATATCCAGGACCAGGAGTCCCTTGATATCGACGGTCAAGAGTAAGTTAGTGAGTGTGTTTTGGTTGGTTTTTCTGCGTTAGTGGCTATACACGACGCACGGTTAGAGGAAACTTGGGTTACGAGGTGCACTTCGTGCCCTCTTCGAACATAGTGGGTAGTGACTCCGGGTCACGAGTAGTGGCTTCGGAGGAAATTGGTAGAAGCTTCCTGGGGGGTATTGTTAGTGGCTCGTTGGCGGGAATTTAGTGGCTCGCCAAGTGTTAGCTACGTGATCAGCGAATAAGTGTTTCCAATAACTGCTGTGCGGGGTACTATGGGTTGTGGCATCGGGGTGCGACGGTCGCATCAAAGAGGCCGCAGCCACACAGTAGTGCATGTGGCACTGTACTCGGGCTAGTAGTCTGAGTGTGCTAAACTGGTAGGGTACAACGTTACAAAGACTGTAATAAATATTTAAGTTCCGTTAGCTACCACCAATTGTATCCTTTTTCCCTACAAATAATTTTTTCACAACTACTTCCAACAAATATTTCGAAGAAAATTTCAACAACGATTAGTTAACTTATATACCACATGAAACTAGTCACTTTAAAAAAAAAAATTAGTCATCCAATGACAGACATAAGGTTTTGAATTGATCGTCACAAAGCTGTAGGTACCATGGTCATCAGCGACCCTATATTACAGTTTCGACTCCAAGCATTTAACCAGGAATCGCTAATCCTCTCTAAGGTTTGTACTCAGTGTACCAAAGCTGTTAAGGAGAATCAAAGGTAAGCAAACTGCATGGATTGCAATGGGCAAGTTACAGTTACTAGAAGATGTTAAAAAAGATTTCTATAACAAGCTCCAAAGTTTTAAATTATTGAGGTTTTCCTTTTAAACAATCTGGTGCTACCAAAGAAGACCACCCTGAGGTATCCAAGCAGTCACGATTACTAAAAATTTAGTCAAATAAGAGTTAGGCTTACCAGTCATTTTAAGGGCCATCTAGCATCAATCTAACTTGCCAACAAATTTATTGCAACTTGACAAAGTTGGCAAAAAGTAGCCCTTAGAGCATACAAAAGTTTTCAACAATGCTAAGATCTACAACAGGGCAAATTAAAAGTAAAACTTCAAATGCTTTCAATGTATACAGTTTAAGGTGTCAAGAAACTGATGCATAACATTTATTAAAATTCGAAAAGCACTGTTGCAATGAAAAAATACATAATGTATGAAATGACAGATGAGCTTTTCATTATAACCCTGAAGCTGATTTCTCAAGTGATATGTATTTGTATTAATATGATGCTGCTAAAAAATGAGTAGATCAGACTGCAGGACTTTGTTGCTCAGGTAGTAAAGTTTTGAAATTGAAAAAAAAATTTTTAACTGCACCTGTTTAATGAGCTTATAATCTTTACATTTTTGAGGAACTATCGGTATTTTAAAGCATTATTGTATTTTTTTTTTTTTTTACTCTCACAGCTTATTATTCAACGAAAAATTTTTACACTACTTGTTAACACACTAAGGTGCTTCACTTAGTAAATATCGAGCCCAGCCAAGACGAGTATAATAGTGTATGATATACCTTATTTTAAGAACAGAAAAAATTGTTCAGTCAATTTCACAATAAGTTAAAGTTACAGAAGTAGTCATTCATATAAAATAATGTAATTTTTTTTTATTGTTAATGATACATAACTCTAACGATTATTTGGTGGTAAAATCTAAAACGATTTACTAAATTATATATGACTTTTAAGTGTCTTTTTTTGTGAGGGTCCAGAGTTTTACATTATTGTGCAGTACATATTTTAGATTTAAGTTAATTTTATTTTTGATGCTTCAAATTATTTCCTAAATAACAAAAAAAAACCTCTTCAAGATTTGAACTGGCGATCTTTTCCCCAAAAGCTCAGTCCCATACTTACTCTTCGATTAGCAGTCCCATTATTACAGAATGTAATGATCTCTCGCTTATAATATGGTTGATAACTTATTTTTAATGTAAATAATCAATTACTGTTTCAAAATCCATTTGTTCTAATTTTTCAATAAATTGTCTTTTGAGTGAACTTATTTTGTACATTAAAAAAAAAAATTTCAAACTAAGAAATAAACATTTTTTGGTA
Source organism: Copidosoma floridanum (assembly GCF_000648655.2). The sequence continues at coordinate 39,683 of NW_019379785.1, read as the reverse complement.
GAGAAGCTTTTGTATATATTAATAAATATTTATCAATTTTCATTTTGAAAAGAACAATTAAGTGACACTTGTTTATTGTATGTACAATTTTCAATTTTTTTTTTTAATCTAAAAAGTTTCTCAAAATTTTTAATGTACTCCATAAATACATTATTTGATATTTATTTCGTTCTTTTTTTTACAATCTAAACATTTGTAATTAAAATAATTGTTTCACATCAGGATAATTATCCCATTAAGTAAGGAAGAAGTTAAAGGGGGATGGAGAAAAGGAAATGTATGCAGTGACGTTACCAATTATTTTTCTTGTATGGATGTACTTACATACACGCTTTCACGCACAATTTATCCGTTGTTTCATGTGTAATAAAAAAAAAATAATAATAACTTGTGGTTTTTCTTTTTATTTCAAAGCTTATTTAAAAGTAATTTTTCGTACAAAAAAATTAAACGATTGGTACAGATCATGTGAATAAAATTTTACATAATTTTTCCGTAAGGATACATGTTAAATTGTGATTTTGTGAAAGGAAACATAAAAAAAAATAAACAAATAAACGATTTGCAATTTGTTTTTAGGTATTTCTTATGCTTTTTTTAATATACTTTGAAAGTTTGCATAATCCTTCTCAAAAAAAACTATGTGGGATGAACGTCCTAAAGGAACTTTCAGTTGCATGCAATACTACCCCATTAAAGACAGCGGTTCTATAGGATGGTTTTTTTAAATCTTGTATAAACAATTACATTCTAGCTATTAAATATGAACGAGGAATGAGCTTAGGAGCATATGTCACAGATGTAATCGTGATGTGAGAGATGTAATCAGCGTAGGTGACAAGAAATTATTTTGAAATTATTGGAAGATTGAATGAAAGCGTATAGATTGGCACTGACCAGCCTACTTATTGTTTGTATTGTATTATACCTTAATATAATAATTACAACCTTTCATTGCTTTAACATTGAAATATTTATTTAAAACATATCTAATTAACATTTGCATACTCAATTCCACGAAAATTGCACCACCTTTGTACACAATATCGTTTTATAGAATATATGTTTGTATTTATAATTTTATTATCTGTTATATTAAAATAGTAAAACCTTATACTTAAGGAGGTTTGGGAGTATCATTCAGAGAGGCGAGGAACGGGGAGTCCCCCCTGCCCGCGCAGATGTACCCCCTTTACCGCGCACCTCCTCTTGCACAATACAAACTGGAAACTGTACGACTTTAATTGATTATATTTTTGAAAAATGCCTGGCAAGGCTTGATTTTTTTTGTCGAGCATTTTCTTTTTATACCAAGTTATCTATAAAAACGTTTTTTTTATTTCAACACATTTAGAATATACCTTAATTTCAATTAAAAGGCAAACCTAACCTTGTTCTCTCATAAGAAACCGTGTTAAACTGTCAATATTTCATAATTTTTTTCTCGAAAATTTCCCCTGGTGNACATTTAGAATATACCTTAATTTCAATTAAAAGGCAAACCTAACCTTGTTCTCTCATAAGAAACCGTGTTAAACTGTCAATATTTCATAATTTTTTTCTCGAAAATTTCCCCTGGTGAAAAATCTGAAAAAATTCATGTGCACTCTTAACATGCTCAAATATAACATACATTTTTTTTGGCACATTTCTCCATTTTTAAATTTTCTCCCAAACCTCCTTAAGTACCAAAGCACCAACTGCTTACTAGTTTTTAAGCATTCCTTTCAATGAAATAAAAAAGAGCTCTAGCATTGTGATGCAGAAGTACATAACGATAATATACAAACTTTTTGCAACAAGAAATTGAGTTGTCAGTCTGTTATAGCAAAAGTCACAATCTTCATGTACCTTGGCATCAGAGTAAGCTAAGGCATTTTTAATTCATTTTTTAAATTGTGTTTTTTTATAAGAAAAGCAGGGACGTTCGTTGAAAAAAATTTGTATCGGCTTGGGAAAATTATGCAAACTGAATGCAAAATTGACGAAGATACTACCAATTTTTTAAGTAGCAAAATAAAATTTTTGGTGGCAAAGCATCAGAAATCTTAAAAATTAATTTTGTTTGTTTGTTATCTTTACTAATATTTAACACAATATTAAGTAGGAAAATTTCGATTAGTTAGACGTTAAGTTTGTAATAACATTTTAAAGTGTCACTTTAAAAAAATCATTGACTAAAACCAATAATTATTTTGCAATTTTACAAATATTTTTTGTTGTGCAGCAACTTTATATAAATATTATTTAACAATGATATTGAAATTAACGTGATAGTTCTTTTTCACTTGAATCAAAGGTTTATTGGTATAGCAAATTTTTTTCCGCACTCTCATGCCATTAAAGTGTTGTAAGCAACAAAAAAATATAAGCAGAAGTATCTAATTTATGAAAAAGGTAATGACCAAATGATAGACGCACGAAAACTTGTTTTAAGAGTAATAGAAGCAGAGATATAAGTGAATAATTACATTAAAAATGATATTTCTTAAATAAATTATGAAATAAACAATGAAAGCTTACATTTAATTTAGAAAAAACTATTTTTCCGTATTTTTGAGAAAGTTTTTTACAGAATACATCCATTTTTTTTCACTGGAAAACATAATATTAAATCGTGCTTGTTTTATCCCCAGGTAATAAACTTTATAGCTTTGTCATGAAATATATACAATACTACCGTGTATCATTTTCTGTGTTACTCCCCACTGGACTACTAATTCTAAAGAAAAATCGATTATCGAGTGTACGTTACGTAGAAAAAATAAGTACAGAGTGTATAGCCATGGCAAGCCACACTGTTTGGTTGGTTAGTACGAGACTGCCCACTTTCCTTAAATCTTCCAAATATTTAAAACATTATCCTACGCTGACAACATCTCTAACCTTGCACCTAAACCCATCGTATATGCTACTACACACATTTTCGTTACGTATGTAATAATACTTACAATATGTATTTTAATGATGGATAAGAGAAAATGTCATGTAGTATTGCTTTATCTCAAATTGGGTAAGTTAACGTGCCAGTAAATGTTGCTTAATGCGGACAACGACGTTACCCACGAAAAAAAATTTTTTTAATGAAAATTTAATTTTAGTGAAAAGCTGCATCTAAAAAAAAATTTGCAAATTTAAATAGAAGCAGTGTTATTTGTTTAAGGCTTGAGTACATTACTTTGTTGGTACTTATTAACTTTTTTTGTTACGGATTTATACTGAAATTCAAATTGTTGCTCTAGAACGTTTGTTATAATTATACTAACATAATTTGTTCAAAGGTTGTTACTTGTAAAGATTAAATGTTGCCTACTCATGTAATATTGCTCATACTTAATATTCTCAAACTTTTGCAGAAAACATCTTACATACACATTATTCTGCGTATCATAGTTGTCATACTTACAGCCACTACATATATCGTTTTTCTATCAGAGCGTTAACCTTCTTTTATGTTAACAACAAATTCTTAATAGTTTTATGTTAGTAAGCTCGGGCTTTTATCTATTAACACTTATTAACTCTTGCTTTCAACTAGGTTGTAGCTTCCTTGCGTTAAGAACGCCCACAATTAAAATAATAGTATGCATGTTTTCGAATAAAACTCAATAGTTGATTAACAGTAAAGAAATATTGGTAATTATAAAGGGTTACAAATAATAATATAAAAAGAAGTAAGAGTGCCCTTGTTCTAAATGTATCTCGTGACTTAGTGGATATGATACTTGGCTTGCGTAAACGAGATCATCGGTTCGAATCCCGTTAGAAGTTTTTTTTTTTTTTTTTTCATTTAAAAAAATTTTAAAAATAAAAATTCAATAGCTAAACATGTGAAATTGTTGGTTTAGTCTAGTACATAACGTGCCCACTGAAGTATAAGTTCAAAGAGATTTGCATACTTTTAATCTTAGATAATATAAATTTTCAATATATAAATATGTATTACAACGTCTGCCACTGTTTATTTTTCTGCACCAATCTGCATACGCTAATAATATCTGAATGCAACATACAAAAAAACTTAATATTGCAACACTGGCGTGTTCAGGTACGATCGTTGGCACAGCCTCACTGGTAATCAATGAATTATGGCTTTTGTCCATCTTTTATATATTGACACCTTAGTTGTGCCCTAATTGAATCATTTTTCTACCTCTTCGAGCACTTATCTAAACATGATGTAGATTTTTCTGTTGGCTTCATATTTAATTTGTAATTCATTGTGAGACTCGTGGGAGAGGTTCTAGTTCCAGTTTTTGTCACATGATGCTTTTTTACATTGTAAAATGGTGCTAAATTTTCCCGGTTTTCTATTGAACACATAAAATGGTAGAGGTTTCAGTTTCATTTTTAGCCACCTCACTTACTTTTGTGAGAACTTTTTGGTGATTGTAGTTGCATCTCATGCCGGATAGAAACATCATGTTGTACTGCTGCATTTTTTTTGTGATTATAAGAGCATCCTTATCAGAAGAACAGCTTTTATACATCTTTTTATCAACAATCATCAAAGACACGTGTATAGCCCAAGCCTTGAAAGGATCTTGTTACATTAAGCCTTCTTTTAACATGGCAGATTGCAAATCTAAGTGTTCCACTTGTTTTGTAGCTGATTTCTCAAGAGTTATCAGCAGCACATTTAATCCTCTAGCCTTTGCCTATGAGAGCTGCATCATTATATCTTAATTTTAGTTTACCGTGACCTTTTTTAATAATAATTTCATTTTTTTTAACTATACTGTACAGGTCCTAGACTATAACCATCACATTTCGTGCAGTAGTAACCATATTTTTGTCTAGCTAGTCACGTTTCTACTTGTTAAGAAAATTTCGTTACTACTTCAACACCCTTTTTTTGTGAACAAATACTTTTTTTGGTAAGTACAACCATGTACCATAGATGTAGTCTTGTCAGAGTTAAAACTTACCTTTTTTGACTTTATCAAAGACTTGAGCAGTGTAACAAAAAGCTGTCCTTTTTTTGGTCGTTCTTATTATTACGTACAGGGACCTTAACTTTTTATCCATTGCTTTTTTTCATAGGAAATTTAGATTGCTGGTTTTTCTCTGGGCTGTCTAAGGGACGATTATTTTTGTTAACCTCCTTTGTTTTGTTTAAACACTTTTGAGAGTTTTTTTATAAAGTAGTTTGCAAAAGTTATTTGTTAGAGTACCTGTTTTTCATTGACGTTCTTCATTTTCTTCTTTTTTTTGTAACGTACTCTGGCTAGTTAGACCTAGCATTACCACTTTTTACTAAAATAAGACTCTTAAGATGATGAAAGATACATACGGGCGTGGTACTTAAGTATGCATATACACTTAAGTACCACGCGCGTAAGTATCTCTTTTTCATTTATTAAAGTATAGACAAGAGAATTCTAGATAAAGGCCCCAACTATATGCTCTTACAGATTAGGTACAATTAATAATCATTTACTTTTTAAAAGATGATATCATGTAAATATAGATTTTTTGTAGAATTGGTAAATTATATAAGGTGTAAGTTTTTTTTTTTTTTTTTAAAGAAAGTCACAAATCTTATAACAGTTTTGTTTTTATTTCTAAAAATATTTGTGGTGTCAAGCATCGGGTTTTATTGCCTCATATAAATTTTTCAACATCCTTACTCATTGGACTGCACGGTACCCGCATCAGTGCGTAAACACGTACGTCTGCTAATGTGATGGAGTAGTTATTTTTTAGTAGTAATTTTACTGTTGGTTATTTTTTTCAGTAAAGTATTTTTGAAATAATGGATGAACATCAAAAAAATTCTGCAAACAAACTATCCAGGCACTCGTTACGTTAAATTTTTATAGATGCCTATAATAAGGATACCCAATGTGGAATAAAAATTTTACTATCAACGATCATTAATCGTAAAGTACGAGTAACGTCTTCCCTTGATGTTGTTAATATTATAAATAATACAATAAAAATGTAATTACTAGTTTGTAACATTTACTCATTCATTATAATTTAACAAACATTAATGTGATTAAAAGCTGTGTTCATGAGATAGTACAAAAAAAATTTATAAAATAAAATTTATAGTATTAATTTATTACTGATATTCATTATTCATCATCAATTTTGTACTAATATTCATTTATATTTATTATTCATTAACCGATACTTTATGTTTAGCGCACAAAAACAAAAAACAAAATTTACACCACAAGCATTTTCATTACTACTCGCTTTTAAACACCGCGCGCTAACATATACCAACATGGCGGCTTCCCCGACGTCCTCTAGTAATCACAAAACCAGTATTTACGTTTGTTTTTGTTAAATATCTCGAGAAATTGGCCGTCAACCCATATTGTGCTTAACATGATCAAGGATTTTCTCTACAATTTCCATATACTCACTTTACTCAGATTTTTGTTTTTTATTCGTAATATGTGATTACGTCACTTTTTTCTAGTTTGTGTGTATGCGCCTGTATAAAACATTCGAACTTTGAGCATTAATATCTCGAGATTTTATCCGTCATCGGGCATAACTGAAGGTACCATTGGATTCAGCGGATCTTCATCTATTTAATTACATAAGTCTTGTACCCCAGATTTAGGCGGAGGTCCTACCTTAAGCAATTTTACTCGGTGCAGAATTTCTGCGCAGCTGAAGACGATAATTTTTTTAAACTCGACTTGAGGCTCAACGCAAAAGTTACGTGACAGAAATCATTCGATATACTTTTCCTATACATTCAACACTAAAAAATAAGTTTTCCATGAGAGCTCTGCGAACGACCCTGGAAAGCTTGACTCATGCACCAAAGTCAAGGTTTTCCGTACGGGAATCTCTGATAACGTATTTTTTTACGGGAAACACGATGAGACGACTTTATTTGTCTCTGAATTTTGGGGAGAAGATGCCAACAGATTTTAAACGCTAGACTAGAGTTCCAACGTCAAAATTTTCTGATTGTTAATCTTTTGATAGAGTTTATTTGTGTGATATTACTGGAAAATATACTCTTTAATTGCCCCACTGGTAACTTCAGGTAACTTCAGTCAGCATTTCTTTTAGGTTGAAGACGCAGTTGTGTATGTGCTTATATTTAAATGTTTTGTGGTACTCTCTATTTTATAAGGTACGGTAGAAGAAAATGTGCGAACCATGGAAGGAGCAAAGGCTATTTGTATTCTAAGAAGCAATAAATGGTCAAAGGCACTGAGAAACAATATGACCTGGTGCGATTTACTTCTTTGAAGGTAGATAGTTCAACAATGATAGTGCCAGATGCTTTATGCTTAATAATCTGAGCTTTTTTGCATTTAATTTTAAGAAATTAATTTGATGATATTAACTAATGTTTTCTTTGCTATATTTTGTTACTTAGCCCGTATGGGCTTTTTAGCGTACGAAATAAAAATTTTTAGTTCATTCTAGAGATTGATAGTTTTTTGAAACGTAAAAATAAAACTCTTGACATTCTGATTAAATTTAGCCACTATGCAGTATTAACGATTTCTATGACATCACGCAAACATTGAGTTACTTTTTTTTGTGCAATCGATTAACAAAAATAATTTTGCTAAGACACTTATGGTACGATGGATGATGACAGGAGAGTGAAAGAAGATAAAAGAAAAAACATAATATTTGAGTATATATTTGAGTCTCGAGAAAATGGAGTGAACAGTTTTATGGCAGCAGCCTGACTGTACCAAGGAAAACTTCCAAACGTGTATTGCCCGACTTGTCAAACAATTATGAAGTAATTCGTTACACTATTATGTCGATAACATTTTTCATTTATTTATTTTTTTAAATTATACTGGTGTACGTCGACTTCTACTAAGGGCACTACTCCATGATTCAAGAATTTGAGAAAGTGACTCTGAGATGGATGAAAAGTCGATTGCAGGGGGAAGGGTAGAATAGGGTTTAAATATGCAATTACACTGCGAGATGGTCACCTATCCCTTTCACAAGGAGTATTGCGTGGTTAATAAGCATAAGTGAAAAATTTACAGCTGTACTTGCTTGAAAAAGTCACACTGCTTGGGAATCGAAGCCGAGGCCTGCCGTGTGCCAACCCACACTATAGCTATCGCTGCGCACGTATCGTGTACATATATATAAATATAATGTACATATAACTATTGTAAAAAGATTTCTCTTTGCAATCATGAATTAGGCTAATAATATAATTTAAAATACTAAGGAGGTTATCGAGAAATAGCGAGGAAGATTGCCAAAGAGACGCGTTACTCGTACAAATTACAGAAGGTGCAAAAACTCCAAGACGGCGATGCAGTACGAAGACTGCTACACAATAGATGGCTAAGACGACAGCTCATGAACGACTTTAATTTCACACGTCAAGTGTGTTTTACCGATGAGTCAACGTTCACTTAAAAATGAACACTCAACAGCCAGAACAAAAAAAGTTGGTCCGGGTGAGGAGAGAATTCTCATATAATACATGAAGTTAAGGATTAACGACGATAGAAAGTTAACGTGTGGGCTGGAGTCCTGGGTGACAAGATTGTTGGACCTGTCTTTTTTGAGAGGACCCTTAACGAAGCAACATATGCTACATTTTTAAAAAGAACACTACCGTGACAGTTAAGAGATAACCCAGTGCTTCTCCATAATATATGGCGGCAGTTAATGGCGATCCTGCTCACAACAACGCTGCTGCTTCTGCGTGTATCCAACAGTTATTTGAACAATGTGGGATAGGTATCCAAGGACCCAAGTAATGGCCACCTCTATCACCAGATCATACACTCCTGGGTTATTGGTTGTGGGGTGTGCTCAAAGAGAGGTGTTATTAGAATCTTACCACAACAAGGGATGATGTGACGCAGAGCATAAGACGAGAATGCGCTGTTATAACTCCTCAAGAAATAAGAAACGCTTGACGATCAATAGGAAGATGGTTGGATTGTTTAATATAAGTGAATGGCGGAAATTTTTAACAATTATTGTAAATTTTTAAATTTTGTTAATACCTCAATAAAGGTATTTAACTTTTACGTACATACTTTAAAAAAAAATTAGCTTTTGCCCACAAGTAGAGCTTATCGGAGATATTAGCTGGTCACTGGAAGAATCTTCTAATGCATCATGATACAAGCTTGTAAATAATTTTTTATTTCATATTTAAATCAACATTATTAAATTACAACATTTTTAAGTATCTACTTTTTAACTAATTATTTTTTCTTATGTTGTATTTCATGTTTTCCTTATTCCTTAACATTTTTTATAAATATGTACATTTTTTTCACTTATATTACAAATGCACCGTCGTATTTCACAAAAAGAAATAATCAAGCCTTGATTAAATTTTTTGATCCACAGGTGATGATTGCTGACCAAAAAGTAAATACTCCCTTTGTAGCCGTAACATATGAATCGATGCTGAATCGACAACGCCAAGATTTAGTTCATGATACAATAGATGGCAAATCTTATTTATTAAGTGAGTTAGAGATACGCAATTGTTAAAATGGGCTAGCAGGCGTTAGCAACAATCCACACGAACCCAAAGCGTATGGTAAGTGAGACAGGCGGACGGACGTCTGCGCTCCTTGCAATGAGCTTGAGGTTGGTCGCAGCCCGCGAGACAAGCTGGCAGGTGCTAGTGATCCCCAGACAAGCCGGAAAAAGAGTGCATTTGGCAAGATGGGCTGGTAGGTGCTGGGAGCTTATCAAAATGTAAGTATTATAATGTAACATGATGGTAAAAATATACAAATGGAATCAAATGCCCATGGAGGTATGTGTACGAAGGCGATTAATATTTCTATTAGAAAATGCATACTTACATGATATTTTTTAAGCGTCAAATTGCATCATCTTTCCATGCATCAGAAGCATCCTTATGATATTTTTTGTCGTGTTAAGTAACGATCTCTTTGTCCTTTTTGGCAAACGTCAACAACCATCTTACAGACTTTACTTTGACATTACTGGCAGAGCTCATATTTTTTATAGATTTTAATTCTTGAATGGATATCTGGTACTCTCCATCGTTATGCAGAAAATTGCAAATTTTAGTTGACGTATACTGGTTGGGGTTTACGCTCGATCTAAGAGATTGGGGATACAAGACTAGAATATAAAACGCACTGTTTCATGAAAATTCTTATAAAGTTACTTATACATTGTACATACACAAAACTCCACGCTAAGGCTAGAATGTTTTTATTCTAATGGTCCAACGCCGTATCCGTAATGTCGTTGTAATGGTGTACGATGACAGTCTTGAAACTAATTCAGGCTAACGTCCTAGCACCTTTAACCTGAGCGATCAACTTCTCGTAAGACAGCCACATGACTTGTCTCGCCCGTTCGGATTCACTAGTCCAAATATCCACTGATCGGCCGCTCTTACTTAAATGTCTTTGTAGCTTGATGAGTTTGCCAGCGTGCTCTGCTGAGCAAAGCCCAAGCCAAGTCACCTCAGAGTTACCTATTTTTTGCTGGACGCAAGATAAAGATAACACTGGCATTACTGGTTTTTTCAAAACATTTTCTCCTTACACTTTGTTGCAATAAAAATAAGTCTAGTGCATATTCGATCACAAGAATATCCTTGATATATGTTTTTTTACAAAGTATCAATTATTTGTATCTTACCTACTCGCAAATAAATACATTGGGCCAAAAATTTTATTAAACAGAAATTGAGTACAGAACTTCTGGAATCAAAATCCAGGCGTCAATAGTTATTTTGCGGTTTGTGCTTGAAGTTTGGATGAACTCGAAAAAGCAGTGAGCACTACGAGTAACTTAGTTGTTTGTGATGTGGTAGTTCATTGATTTTATAAAAATAAATCTTTCTGTGATTTTCCATAGTAAATAATTTCCTTTAATATCTGCTCTAGAGAAAACAGAGCGTTTACTGGTCAAGTCAGCGTCAGCGCTTCTCTTGATATAATTTTCGTTGGTAAACCAAGCACCTCAGATCAGTTAGCAGCAGGTGCTGCCATTTCGTACTAACTTGCCAGAAAATCATGCCCCACTGATTTGTTAACAGTTAGTGCAAATATTAAGAACCTGCAAGCAAGTAAAAAATTGCCCTGTATAATCAATAATTCACGCTATTATTCTATACATTTCATGAAGAATTTTGGTGTTGAGCCTCGAGTCAAGTTATTAAAAATCATCGGCTTATGCTGCGCAGAAATTTTGTAACGGTTAACTCGCTAAAGCGTGTTTCCTCCAAAAAAAATGTTGTCGACGATTCCGGCACAGAAAACTTTGACTTTAGCTCACGAGTCTAGCTTTCAAGGGTGGTTAGGAGAGCTCTGCTAAAAAACATATTTTTCAGCGTTAATTGCATAGGAAACGTCTATCCGACGATATCTGGCTGGTGATTTTGGTGTTGAGCCTTGAGTCTTGCATGTATCAAAGATTACGGCACAGAAAACTTCGACTTCTGTCCATGAGGCTAGCTTTCAAGGGTCGTCGACAGAGCTCTACTAAGAACTTATTTTTCGGTATTAATCGCAGAGTCCATCAAGTGGTTTCTGTTTAGCGATTTGAGCCTTGAGTCTTGTATTCATCGAAGATTACTGCATAGAAGACTTATTTTTCATTGTTAAACATATAGGGAAAGTCCATCGAACAATTTCTGTCAGGTGTCTTAGACCTTAAGCCTTTAGGCGAGTTTAAAAAATTGTCGTCTTCTGCTGCGCAGAAATTCTGTGCCGAGTTAAGTTGCCTAAGCATAATTCTCGCAACGAAGCACGTTATAAAAGATCACCACAGGGAAGACTTGGACCTTGCATCAAGCTTATTAAAAAACAATATCTGGGCTTTAATGAGGATTCTGTTGGACAGAATCTATAGCTAAGCTTCTCAAAAGATTACCTTTTCATGTCAGATGCATATTTGTTTATATTCAGCACAATCTAGAATTATCTTACTGTCCTTTTTATACATCATCAGGTTATTAAAGATCTTTGCGTTAGAGACTTTAATAAAGTTGAGCTGTCCGGAAATATTGTTGGGGCTCAGCTGATAAAGCATTCTCTAAAACAAGGATACTTTTTTGCTGTTACTTCATTCCATGTCTCAAAAATGTTTTGTAGTATCATTTTATACAGTCAGTTATAGTAGTCGTTTTGCTGATATATTAACCTGTTTTTATTTTCACGATGATTTAAGGTGTGTTGATAAATCGTATTTTATTCAAAAAACAGAAGCTAGCTTACGTGATCATGGAATGTCAAGTCACTAATTGGAATGTGTAGGCCAGTAGATCGAATAACTTACTTTTACACACATTTATATACTTGAAAGAATCTGCTCATAACTTACCTTTCATAGTATATTAACACGTTTTAAGCACTCAAAAATCTAATTCCAGAACTTGTTCTAACCAAAAATAATATTGATTTTCTGTATATATCTTTTGAATCGTTAATGTTAAACAATTTTGGATAATACCAAAAGATTTTCCACTCATTCTCCACTTACTTAGTACCAGTTTTAATTTGCTTTATGCGTTAATTACTCTCGAACAGGATTGAGCGTCAGCCAGTTTTTAATGAGAGTTGTTAAACCTTAATTTTTATATTTGTTAATTTTTATTGCATTCATCTCATATATTATTCGAATAAATGAAGAATAGCATTGTTTTTTTATTTAATATTTGCAACCGTTGTCAAACAATTCACTTTGACTAATCTTTTATGAATATACATGGAACTTCAGGATGGTAGCAGGCATAGGTCTTGATGTTAAATTAATACAAGAGTTTCTTTACTCTTTTACTTTTCATAGTGCGTGATAGACTCATCAAACGTAATAGGAGACTAAGTGCTTGAAATGTCATCTATCTTTTAGGTCAAGTATTTTACTATTACTTCACACCTTTCATTCTTAAGCCAAGACTTTTAAGAAGCCGAATGTTTTGATTTGTTCACTTTTGACGCTTCCATTGCCCTTTCTGATGTCTCGACGGTTCAAAAGCTTGCTGTTGACTAAGTGTAGAAATACGTGTCCAGCTCTTCATGTAGTCTTTCTGATCATAAATAAAACCTGTTACCATGATGGCTGAATGTATTATCTTATTGTTATGAGTTCTTTCCAAAAATTAATTAAATTATCATCTCGATCAACTTCGCATTGTTGTAAGTGTTCTATGACTCTTCCAATAACAGTTAAGTAGATTACTTGCGATGGAACTGCAATAATTTTACATCCTGGTGGTTACTACCTCAGGGAAAAATTTTTAAATTGTATGAACTTTCTTTCCATTTATATTGGCTTTACCAGTGATACTGCACTTCACTCGTTATGCAATAGTCTTAAGAATAGATACATGTTATTCAGAATTATAGGTCAAATTGTCTTGCAGTCCTCATTTATTAAAACCCCGTAATCACCCTACACAATCTTTTTGTCTGAAATTGATAGTATGACTACAAATATCAACACTAGAAAGCGTATTTTTATTCTGTTTGATACTGATACCTGTATGTTTAGGTTGTAATACATCAAGTAAAAATTACCTAATATGTTGAATTTCTGTCAGTTGGAATAACTACCACTTAATAACTCACAGAAGACTTATTGTTATTTACGTCAATATTACAAATTAAATTGAATTTAAGGAGTTCTATTTAGCCAAGAACATATTTTCGTTTTGTTGATAATTCGATTGGAAAAAAATATTGTACCTCTAGGGTAGAAGACGTACCAGACAAACTAAGTGTTAATGTTTCTTCCATGACCGTCAATGTAGAACTGAGCTTCTTTTATTATTTAAAGTTCTTACATATGTTTTGACTATAACTTTAAGCACAAATGACTACGGTTGTGAGAGTTAGAATTTGATATCGTTTGTGATTACACTGAACTGTATAAACATTCCAAAACAACAAAAATCAATAAGTGGCTGCAAATTTCAAAAACTGTCGTAATAAGCCAAATTCTGGACATGTTCGCCACCTAGTGAGCTTTAGGTCCATTCTTGTCGTCAGGATTTACAATAGCAGTTTCACGATGTCGTCGTCCATCATTTGGTGAGTCATGTTGCACAAATACTTCATGGGGAAAAAAAATTTTTTTCAATCTTAGAAAATTTTATTAAATCTACCTTTGTTAGAGATTTTTAAGGTACCTTTAATTTTATAGCTAGTTTTGTTTTCATTTTCAACGTTTACTAAATGGTTTTAAATATACTCCTAATCTTGTTTCATAAAATTTAAGTAAGAGACCTTTTCCTGACGCAATAGCTTCCATAGTTTTATTATTTTGAATTCTTTCTATTTGTTTTTTCACTGCCCACGTTAACGCTCTTTATAATTCCTGAAATATGATTGGTCAAAGCACTAGTTATACTCAAGCCACAAAAAAAAAGGTAAAGCTTCACAAATTTAAAAAGGAAGGCGTAAAATACGCAGAATTTTTAAATTTTTTGTACGACCACACCTTTTAACTGCATAACGAGATTCTTTAACGCACTACTGATTACTTTACGACCACTTTTGCTTGTAATATTCTTTTAGTACCAGGCAGCCGTAATAAGCGCGTTTGTAGTAGTTCTAAGTTCCTTATCAATACTGCTCTTTTTTTAAACCCATATTTTTTTTGTTCCAAACCCATACCTAATTTACCTCTAAGGTTCGTTACACCTGTTACCAGAACAGTAAATATTTTTTCACCAATACTCGAATCCAAAGCCTAAACTCTTTGCCAAACTCTTCACCAAACTCTCTCACGTAAAACTTAATCTACTTTGTTTCTAGTCTCAAGAGCGTGTCCGTTTTTGAATCAGCTATATCATGCTTTTTGCACGTCACATTCAGAGGATTTACTCTAACAACACCTCCAGAGAGGCGTGTCGTAAGATTAGTACCTGGGCCACAGTACTAAAAACCTAGCCAGTGAATTTCTACAGGTAAAGAATTTATGATTTCATTTACAAGACCATAGCTGTAAGATCCTTCTAGATAGTATTCGTGCTGTAGTTTGTTGTCCATCTAACTGTGGTAAAACCAATAGTTAATTAGCATTGATAGTTCATCCCAACAGACTGAAATTTTGGAATATATACACACGTATATTTTAAGTCTCTAAATTAATTAAAATATAAAATTATAAAAGAGCTAGAGGAACCTACAGATGGTGTAAAATACTAACCATTCAGCGATTATAAAGCAGTACTTTCACCAGATGATGCTTTACCAAGTTTTATAAAAGTTTTTCATAATATAGCTTGTGGAAAACAAGATAATGTAAAGGACTTTTTCTGCATGGAAAATATACAAATGTAGACTGTTTTTACCATGGTCAGTCGTATGCTCAAGTACCAAAACATCTTGTGAAAGACAACGTAAATTTTTTAGCTTTATTTTGTCAGGATTAAGTTAATTTGAGACATGTATATAATGATCATGTAAATTTAGATATGTTATGTAATGAATTAAAAGAGTAGCGCTCTAGTTGTTAAAATGATGATTAAGATGGTCTTTTTGATCCAAAAAAGGATGTACAGATAAATAATGGTTAATATACAAGGGCTTTGAAAATTTTGCATTTAATATAGGAGACACGTAGAAAAAATGTGTAGTCCAACAAAAAATATTAAAACATTGTCATATCAAAGACATATATCTTATCAAAGAGACTTTTATAAGCTTCGTAATCTTCTTTTATAAATGGATTATTGGCCTTGGCACACCGATTGCATCATAATCTTATATCCACCACGAATTCCGTGCTCAATAAACTTTACTACATCTACGTCAGTCAACAGTTCTAATTTTACCTGTAACTTATATTTATAAGACGATCGCAATACTTTGCATATATTACTCACCCTCGCAAATTTCAACGTTTTCGTCTCATTTTAGGTAAAGCGTTGTATAATGATAAGCTGGATCTAATTAATACGCCTCAAGACAATTATTTTAGAAGTTTTTAAATATTTTAAATGTTGTAAGTAAATTTTTGTTTGTATATAAGTTAAACTACTGCTCAAACGTTTGTATATTGAAAGTATTCTTAATATTTATAGCATTCCATATTCTTTTTTACTGATATGGGCTTTGGCTTAGCTGCTGTAACAGCTTTTTTTTGATGGAAGCTTGCTTTCCTCAAATATTTCAAAAGAAGGTCTATAATCAAAATAGTACACACCTTTTTTTTAATAAGTTCGCTCATACTGTAATATAATATCATCATTTGAAAATACTGTTTCCGATATTTAAATTCTTTTAAATCAGATGACAGTTTATCAAGAGTTAATGTCATCAACTTATAAGAATTATGAAATCGAAGATTGACATAAGCTTCTTCCACATATTTTAAAATGAAATGTACTTTCTTTTAGTTCGTAATTGAAGCTAAATTCTTCCCAAAAAGCATGAAGCAAGTTCTTTTGTAAACAAATGCAAATCCCACCTGCTGAAGTTACAGAAAATTATGGGTATTATTCTTGAGTCTTGATAATTAGGATTGCAATTTTGAAGAGTGCAGCCATGATATCTGAAATGAATAAATATAATAAACTTTGTGATATAGTATGTTCAAAAAATATACTTACTTTCCAGTAAGACGACAATAACCTCTGAATTTTAGATCATCTAAGCCAAATAGATGGTTGCAAATGTGACACACAGAAGTTTCATTACATTAAAACATTTTATCAAGTGTCAAAGTCGTTTCAGTTAGTAATTTTTGTAGGATTTTCGTACAATTATTTCTATCTTAGAACAAGAAGATGAAGGGAACAAACAAACTATTTATAAGGTGTTTCATCATTATTATCGTTTCTTTTTCTATAACTTTTATATTCTGATTTGTTATCATCGTGAAAGCACTTAGCAAAACAACAAATACTGAATGACTTTAATAGGTACGATTTCTCTTTGTAGGCTTTAGCAAATACTAAAAGTCTGTTTGTACAACGAAAAGTACTCTGTTCTTATACGTAACACTTTTAAATTGTAGTATATCATATTTCCAATTTCTATTACACAGTATAATCTTACACTTATTTACAACTTCGCAATCAACTTCATGATTTTCTTACTTTTATTTTGATGAAAAATAGTGAAAGCAACGATCACATACGTGTACGGTATGTCCACGTTTAGGTAATTCCAAGTGAAATAAATTTTTTATCAAAACGTAATAATATTTTTATTCTTCGATTGAATGATTACTACTTGCATTCATATTATAGTTTTTTTCATGGCCTACATGGAAACTTTTATGAAGTCAAAGATTTACATGGACTTCGCTTTCATGTATTGCCAAGTGACTGGGAAAAACATTGTACACATTATTCTTTTTCTTTAAGAAACATGAATTCATCGATACTTCGTTTTGGTTCGATTTTTTAGTTTGATCTGAGTTAACAGGAAAATTAATGCCATCAAAGCTTAATTCATTCCAGTCCTGAATATAGTTCGAAACCCAATATGGATTTTTTTGTTAGATATATTGCTGATAGAACAGTCCATTGAAAACACTGAGCATCTTTGCTGACTAAATTTAAGCAAGCATTTTTGTTACTGATATAATCTCGTACATCTACAATAGAACTATCTCACATAGTATTTAGTTTATTAATATTCACAACTCAATGTAAAATTGAATGTTAAGACCAGCCTGATTCTTTGTCACTAATATCATCTCAATTTTTTCCTATTGGCTGTTGTCACGTCTGTGGTCTGAAAAATAGCTTGTGATATTGTATTAACGTATTTAAAATCTATATTTGAAGCATTATTTTAAACTATAGTATGTTTAGCTGTAAACACAATTTTTACGAAGTTTACGATAAAATCTGCGTTAATACGATTTTCAAATACACTTTTTAAGTATTTTTAATAAACTGATTTATTATTCTGCAGAACTTGAGCTGCTATCGCTTCTGTCATACTTTTACCTAGGATACTTACTGAAAGACATAATTTTGGCTTACATTTTAATGTAAAAACTGCAGGTTTATTTTTGAAAACCTCGACTGCTACTATAACTTCTTGCTTACTGCCAGGCACAAAAGCTTGAAGTTTATCTATAATATTTTTGCCGTCTCGACTATTCCCAAAGGGTCAGAAACAAATTTTATAGTAGTTTTCAGAAGAAAAACATCTGACTTAAATTTTTGTTTTTTAAGACGTTGTGAATTTACATCTCTTACTTAAAGTTTCAGCATCTTCAAGTATTATGAGACTGCAATCTAACAGTTTTTCCATTAAGGCAGCATTAACTTGACTTTTAACAACTTGTTGGTATGATTGCCGTAGGCACGTTGCCGAATCCTTGAAATAATGTATGGTAGCCATGACTTCTTACCGAAGACGGTTAAATGAGTCAGTTACAATAACTTGTTTAATTGGCACAAGCTCCTTTCAATACCCTCAGAGTTTTTATTAAACATTTACAAAATAACAAAACTGATTCACATAACTTGATGCTTTACCAAGTTTTATAAAAGTTTTTCATAATATAGCTTGTGGAAAACAAGATAATGTAAAGGACTTTTTCTGCATGGAAAATATACAAANGGTAAAGGTGTGCAGAAGAGTAACACGGCACGGTTGGCAGATATACATATATTTTGGGAAGAGGGGAAGTGTATAGAAAACAGTAGGTGAGAAAGACGGGGTAAGGGGGGAAACTTGAGAGGAAGAGACTCTGGATAAACCACTTTCGTTTCAAAAAAAAAAATCTGTCGGTTTAAAAATTTCTTTACTGCATCGATAGCTTTCTTCACCTAAAACGTTTGACGCTTTTCTTTAAATTTTTTAAATTATTTAATGATATTCAATCCTGCCATTATCATTTTGATAATTTTACCAGCCCTTATTTTTAATTTTTGTGGATTAAGCAGAATTTTAACTCTTGATTATTATTCTTTTTTATCTTCTGCTCGTCATTCCTCGATTTTCTAGGGCAATGGTCGAATAGACACAAGTGACTGTTGCTACTGCTCTTGCTACTGCTCTTGCTGCTGCTGCTGTGCAGCGATGATGTAGCTCATTCTACTGGCAATATTAGTGACAATAGTTCATATTCCGATAATAGCGATGGCAGTGTCAAGGTTGATGGTTATGATAGTGGTTTTGACGATGGAGAAGGTGGCAGTGGTTGCATGAATAGCTCTATCTACTTGATCCATGACATAGGAGATGGTAGGGGTAGGTCCTATACTTCTAATTTTTTTTTATTTTAGGCTGTGCTACAGGTACATATCCTACTTATATTAGTGCAGACACTACCTTATCTAACTTTTTATAGATCAAATTAGATTCTGATGAACTGCTTCATCTTCCTCTTTATCAAAGATCCACCAGAAAGGACCATCTGATTAGAATGATAAGACTGGTCGTGGTAGTAGAATGGAATTTTTGCAGACTTGGTCGAAGAAACCTTTAAATGAATCTGGCATTTGCTGTGCAGACAATAAATAGTATATTACGTACGAGTTTGCAAAGACTTCGATTCACGAACCGAGAGGTTTACGGCACAAGCCTAAGGTGAGGGCCGTAACGAAATTCGTAAAGATGCTTTTTCAAACAAGTTTCGTATACTATTTTTCCACCTAAGAACACAAAATCAAGCGGTGAAGGTGCTATTTTAAGGTTAGAAGGTGGAAAAATTTTTTTTAATTTAAAATTAATATTACGTTGAGAGCAAATCAAATTAAGAACTAAAAAATATCAAAAAATACCTTTATTAAACTTTTTCTTTTTTCTTGTTCTCCTGCCAGTTCTGTTATTAGATTAGTTGGCATTGATGTCAAAGTTTTTTTCCACAGCTATGATTTTGTGAACGATTTTTCAATATTTTCTTCACCTTCGTAATGTTGTAAGATAAAGAATTAGAATTTGTTAGTGAATACTATGTAGGCAATTCTTACTTAATACACTATGAATTAATTTTTAAAAAATACTTTATTCTATCTCAGAAAGTGATACACGTATCCATAGATACAAAAAAATACTTTGATAATTATTTAAAAATCATTAATAAACAGAATTATCCACTTACAAGTTTTCTTTACTATTGTCGGAAATTTTTGCTTATTTATTTTATTCATTTATTTTTTTTTATTTTTTACAACAATATACTTTTAGAAATATACAATAAATGCCGATTTGATATGATCAGACTGGTTTAGTTTCTGTTTTTTCTCGTTCCAGTAATTGTGACCCTGTGAAAATCTAGATCTAAAATCAAGAAACAACAAATGACTATCAGATACAGAGCTCTTCTGAAAGAAGAATAATATGACATACAAGCAAAACTAAGAGATTTTATCACTTCAAAAACTGTAAGCATACATATTTTCACTAGTCAGAATAAAACTTTAATGACGAAACAAAATCTGTCATTTTATAAATATGCTTCAAAAATCTTGCTCATGCTATTTTAGTATAGAAAGTCAACACTGTATATATTTCTAGGAAAAGAAACCTCACTGCTAATTTTTTAAGAAGATTAATGCCATCCATCCAAACAAACACTGACATCATTTTTCTCTTATATTGATAATTTGTTTTAGTACATGCCATAATTTAGCTCTTGAAAACACAATACAACAAGAAATTAGGAAAAAAATAAAACAAGAATTTAAAAGAAAAAAGGAAAATATATATGAAA
>NW_019379785.1:0-17828 GCF_000648655.2 Copidosoma floridanum | reverse complement strand
TTTTTTTTTAGAATTGTAGAAGAAAAAAATTCAAAGTCAAATAAAAGTTATTGTGGGAAAATAAAATTAAAATTTGTTTAAAAATTAATTGCTTGGGAGTGTGAGGGGTAAAGGTGTGCAGAAGAGTAACACGGCACGGTTGGCAGATATACATATATTTTGGGAAGAGGGGAAGTGTATAGAAAACAGTAGGTGAGAAAGACGGGGTAAGGGGGGAAACTTGAGAGGAAGAGACTCTGGATAAACCACTTTCGTTTCAAAAAAAAAAATCTGTCGGTTTAAAAATTTCAGCCCCCCCGAGTAATGCGACATAAAGAACTTCGTTCTAAAAAAAAAAAATTGAATGTCATACTAGTTTATTCAGAGGTCATTAGAGAGGTAGTGTAAAGAATTGTATAAAAACAATATACAAACGTTATTGAAAGGGAGTTTGCAGCAAAATTACTAAATATATACAAAAATGTAAAATTTTTTAAGAACAAAAACAAATCTACACAAAGGCAAGAAAATTGTGTATTATCAAGATATTTTTATGCAACTTTCGGCATACCATCCACGATCGAATAGTTTGTTGAAGAGAAGTCACGCTACGCTAAATAATTTTTTGATTATCAGCGCTAAAAAAAATTATTGGAACAAAATAGTTCCCTATACAATGCATGAATAGAGCTTTTTAGTTTATCCTGCAACAGGCCTTAAACTTTTTGATGTAAAATATCCTGTGAAAAAGTCTGGTACGCTCCTCCGTTACTGTTCACCCCACCACTGGGGCCCTCTTCACTCTCTCTCTCTCTCTCTCTCTCTCTCTGTGAATAGAAATTTTTTTTTTAGTACTTTCATGTCCAGTTCTCTTGTAAAAGTTCTACTCAGGGCACCTAGCACTTGGGATCGGGAAGTAATTGGGATGGGATTAGAGGGGAAGGAGGCCCTAACAACTGCTCTGAATTTGCCGATGACGTTAGTCATGTAGATCAGGAAAACCCTGGAAAATCTCCGGTAGGAAAAACCTGATCCGGAACAGCCCGGGGTATCTACCTCATTTCTGACCTGGTGTCCAAGCTGCAGACTTAAACAACGGGGTAGATATTTGGTACACCTCCCGCTCATGATGTCAAAGGGACAGAGGAACAGTGAATTAATCCACGAAGCAAACAGCAGAAGCGAAGCGGCAAGACTTGAATTCTATATACATGTACATGCCATGGAACTTGTACATTTATATATACGTATATATGATAACTATAACAATATTATTGTGTATGTATAGCTTTTTTTTGTAAAGTGTATACTACCCGTAGATATAGCTGTATAGAAGTATATGTTATCTATGTATATAATTAAATATCACACATATATTGTATTTATAGCGTATACATACGTACGCATATAAATTGTATACTATAATAATTATACCTCATATATGTGTAAATCCTTCAGATCGGTATTCAGAGACTAAGTCAGTTGGGCTACTGTTATGTCAGCGTAAGGTATACCCTATCTCAAGTAATGACATCAATGATGACGTCATTCCAGACATCGCAAAATACGTCATTCATGACGTCGTGAATGACATCACATTGACGTCAATATGACGTCATTTGCGACGTCGCAAAAGACGTACTTCACGACGTCTCAAAAGACGTCATTTACATAGGTTGTTGTTTAACAAAGGGCTGTTTGAAAGCATTTGATGCTCTTGTAGGTGATACCATCAGGATGGTAACACTAAAACTGGGAGGTTCAAGTATTTTTTATAATAAAAAAAAAATTTTCTCAAATAGGGAAAAAACTTTCTAAATTCAAAAACTTTTCGAATCCCTCTGTTTTGGTGTTACCATCTTGATGGTAGCACATACAAGGCCATCAAATGCTTTTAAACACCCCTTTGTTCAACAACAACCTATGTAAATGACGTCTTTTGAGACGTCGTGGAGTACGTCTTTAGCGACATTGTAAATGACGTCATATTGACGTCAATATGATATCATTCACGACGTCATGAATGACGTATTTTGCGATGTTACACATGACGTCATGATTGACGTCATAACTTGAGATAGGGTAGGATTTTGAGCTAAGATTTCGCTTGTTGCTCAGGATTTTTTTTGCTTATGTCTTCTATTTAGGCAGTCAGATAGACCGCGATGCGAGGTGGTAAGGAACGCGGGGGAGGTGCACCCCACGCTAGCCAAACTTCGCGAGACGGTGCAAAGGTACCTGTGAGCAGAACAACTGGCTTGCTCCTTTGTACTTAGACAAGCAGCCCAAGGAGTTCAGGAAGCCTGCTCGTGAGGATGGGTGCGTAGGTGGAAATTCAAAAATATTTGTCTTGCTTTCTTTTTGACTTACTGTTTTTTTTTTGTCTGCCCATACTAAAAGCAACCTGCATTGACTGATATTTTGACTGAAGGAATCAAGGATGATTTGAAAAAGTGCTGCCAATTGAGAGCAGTGGTATAAGGAATTTGACCAAGACAAGTCAAGCAGAGAACCTCGACCAAAAGAGAGTCAAGGATGGTAGGGTCGATTGATGGAGATTGGCTAGTGTAGAAGGCTTCGGGCCTTATATACGTATTCAGTTCAGGGGTGCCGTTCTTGTGTACATGCAAAGTTGGGGTATTGGGAAGAGGTCCTGAGTGCGAACCAGAAAAGCGATAATTGAATGGGAAAGTTTGATTTCTAGGTCATGCCATTGTTTAATTCCGGGCCACCACTCAGGCTTCAGCACATGATGGTTTGCAAATTTTATAAAATCCTCTTCCCAGTACAACGCACTAGAGAGAAAAAAGACGATATCCCTTTTTTCTCCTGTCTCCCTTTACAACTGGTATTTCTTATAACTAATGTTATTGCTAAAGTAGTGCTAGTTATTAATAATAGAGTGAGCAGACTTAATTAATAAATAACAGAAATGGAAGTAAGCTTCCTGGTAACAATGATAATAACGGTAGTAATTAAAGGAATTCAAATAGTGATAATAATAATGGTGATAATAAGAATTAAAAACAATAATATCAAATATAATAATAATAGTACCAGTTGTGGTAGTAGTTGTAATAGTAATCATACAAGTAACAATGATAATAACAATAAAAAAAATAATAATAAACGTAATAGTAATATTAACATAATTAGTATCGATGATATTAATTTCGTGATCTATGTTCATTAACCTAAGTATAAATGTTATCAGTAATTATTCTAACATTGTTTATTTATGTTTATGAATAATTATGTTTTCAACGTACTAGTAATATTAATGAGAGTGGGAAGAAAAGGGGAAAAAGAGGCTGTTTAGTTAACCGTGGTAGTGGTATGGGGTTGTTTATTTCAGTGCGGGATTAAGGAAGGAACCAATGGCCGATAAGGTGTGTGGCTTCGTTTTTATTTGACCAAAAACAACATTTGTTGTTAGTCACATCTTGGAATTTTTTCATAAATTGGTAGGTTTGCTGCGTCTGGGTTCTTACGGAAATTTTTATATAGAGAAATTAAGATACACTGCATGCGGGTATGACTTCTCTGAAACAGTTTCTTCTCGAAGGCGGTAAAAAACGTCAAATGCCTTTCCCTTTTGGTGCTGATTGTATGGATGGATAGAAGTAGTAGAGGACGAGGACGGTAGGAAGAGTAGGTGTATCAGGCAAAATAAAAATTGCGAACACTCGGCTGCTGACGTTACACTACACAGCATGCAAATTTTATCTTTGTTCTTATTACTAATGAATAAAAACCGAGAAACTTCTGAATAAGAAAATTCATTGATAACTGGGCGTTTTTTATACTTGGTATTTGTAATTAAGCCTGCTGATTTTAAATAAAATAGTTATCATTATTTTGAAGTAGTCTAACAATACTATGATCAGCTTTAAAAGTTGATTTTGCTAATATCTTGTAACGGTTTGAGATACATAAAAATAAAAAATTCCAGTGTGTAGGGTACAAAAATTTTTTATACATAAGCACTTTTAACTTAATTTTGACAACCGCAAAATGTTAAGAAAAAAAAATGAAAAAGGCATTTTGGTAGTACCTGCAAGCGTGAGTGAGATAGAAAGAGCTATTGATCGTCTGCTATTGCAATCGCTCCCTCTCTCTATTGTACTCATACAGGTAGGCCTTTTTCATTGCTTTTCTTAATATTTTGCGATCGTAGAAGATGATAAATTAATATCAGACTTAGTGTTATTTTTCCATCCTCTTTAAAAAATTTCTTCTTAGCAAACAGGATTATTCGAAAATATGAGTATTTGACCATAATGCAAAGTTTTTCTAGGGTCTTTCAATTGCATTTACTCAAACTCCATAATAACTGGTTTTTAATGAAGATCCAACGACATTCGCGCACCTGCACAACTACGTACAGGTATCCAAAAAGAGACAGAGAGACAGAGACAGTAATACACCGAACGTATTATTAAACATATGTGTCACTCATGTGTATAGGTAGGTAGTATACACACTTCGTCGTGTATTATTGTTTTTTCTCGCTTTCGTTGTTTATATGTTACTAAGTAAAAAAAAAATAATAATAATTAATTATTTGCTTCTTCCTAGTCTATAATATTCACTTATATAGTGGGTGAGATTTTCACGTTGAGAAAAAAGGAGAGGTACTGTACGTATTATGTCTTTACTCTTATTTTATTTTATTTTATTTTATAATTTTGTATAATAAGCTCATATATATATGTTAATGTATTTACAGTCTTAAAAAGATTTCAATAATGAGACGAAATATTGACTTACATAAATGAAAAATTTTTGCTCAAGAAAACTGAGTGGTGTTTTACTGCTGATGTAAGCTCCAAATTATAGTACCCACGAATGAAAATACATATTCATAAATAAGCTGTCAATTACTATAAAAAATGTTAAATAAATACTATCGAGTTCAATAACATATTATTTAATGTTTCACATCTGTCAGGGGTCCTGAGACCCACACCAGGTTCTTTTTAACATGTCTTTATTAGACAGGCAAATTCTACAAATCCACTTCCTGACGATTGTCAACTGGAAATCTACAGTTTATGTGCTAGTGCCCACTATTTACGTACAATCCAAAAAATGGCTTGTAATAAACTTGAATCATCGAAAAAAAAAGTACAAAATTACGTTACAATATTAAGTCAAAATCACAGACCTTAGGAATTGAAATATGAAAAGTCTGTATTCTTAAAGAGCCCTGAAAATAAGAATCAGACAAGTTTTATACTAGAATTTTAGGATTTAAGAAAATACATTCATAAGGTAAAATTAACAAAAATTTTAAAACAAGACTCTATGACCGTGTGTGCTTTTGGTAAGTAATCGAGGTAAATATGACGAATACACTAACAAAGCCAGACTGATTCTTACCAAATAAAGCGTTACTATTACTCTATATTTTCAGAGCATTAAAGACCAAATACTAAAGTATACAATGAACAACTGGATACGGTGTTGGATAAATGTATATGACAAGGTCATTTTTTTTTTTTTGACCGAAGCTCACCAAAACTTGACTCGATGCAATTTTTGCGTTTGAGCTTGTTTAATGCCTACATACGTGTGTTTTCTTTTTTTTTGCGATGTTTCATGCAAGAGAGATGGAGAGGAAATAGAAGAATACCTCCGGTGAGTTGAGTCAAGGGAAGAGCAAGAAAGACGACGAGGAGTAAGAAGAAAAAATGTATAATAAGGATGATAAGTAAGGATCATGCGCATATCCTAATGTGGATCAGCGCCTTCAAAAATGTATTGCGTCAGGAATGAGTATAAGTGTGTGTGTCTGGATAGTGAGAAACGATGAGATGAGGGAGGGCTGGGGACGAGAGCCAATCAAGAGTGATTTCGAGTACCTGAAGGAGTGTGAGTGAGATGGATGAAAAGTGGAAGGGGAGCTGTGATAGCCAAAGGCCCCCCCGATCAGAAATGTAAGCTTGGCTACCGAGCTCGCAAGATTCAGCCAAGCTAGGCTGCCACGGTCGGGCCAACATAAAATTTTTGGAATATGAAACGTGGAGTGAGATTGGCACCAGCTAGGGAGCCAAGTTATATATGATTTGTCTCACTTTCTCTTATACGTAAGTGCATACATACATACCCTCAAGGTACTGTATATCTGTTGGAACAAAATGTCTACACACGTACAATGATATCCTGTAACCTATATTATAACAAAGACTTACTGTCACTTTACAGGCAATATTTTTCATTGTTCTGACGAATGTAGTAAGTGTACAATTATGATCTTACGAAATATATATTTTCAGGTATTGGAGCAGTTTGAGTTTGGAGTAGCGTATTTTATAAAACGACATAACATAATGATGAAAAATTGTTATAACAACTTTTATAAACTTGTAAAAATGGTTTTGTCTGTTCTTGAAACTGCCTTTCTACGTTCCATGAAGTGGTACGGGAGAAAAGTGGCTAGAGATAGTAACTAACATTTTAATCTAGCTGAAGTTAGCTAATAATTCAATAAACTCACAATATTTAATGCAATTAAATATTATAATCCATCCACTATTTAAGTAGAAAAAAAATACTTTAGTTTGGCAGTACAGTGATTATTTACTTTTTCACGCCTTTTCAGACTTATATTTCCTGCACTCATTTCTGTACGTTGGCTCCCAACCTAGATCCGAGCTAGCTCTACGTTTTATCGATACATAAGACACAATACAAAAGCAAAGCTTGTATCAA
Source organism: Copidosoma floridanum (assembly GCF_000648655.2). The sequence goes on along the minus strand of NW_019379785.1, from coordinate 11,135 downwards.
CGTAGGTTATCTTGGCTACCAAGGTAGACCTGAGCTATTGCCAAGCTTATATTTCCGATCAAGCCGCGGCGACACTTCTTTGCTAGCCTTCAAAGCCTAAGATATAGTTCGCGCGCGCACTTTTGTTGATTCTGAGGATAATCTTTTCAAGATCCAGGAGTCAACCGATTGTCGCCTGGCAGGGAGTTTTCTTTATTGCCCCTAGTTCTATGGCCTGCTTAATCCAGGAACAAGGGAGGACGTTGCGGCTTAAGATACGAGTTGGGGCTGAGTACCCAGGTGCCGACCATGATCACGTAGTGCGGGCTAGTGCGTGAGAGGGTATAGGGGAGGAAGACAATTAGCGGGACATCAGTGCTGGTGTGAGGATAAAGGAGCGTGTACTGGGAAGCATGAAGGGAAGATGCGCGGGTAAGAGAGTGCATGTACAAGTGTGTTAGAGAGAGAGAGAGAGAGAATGAGACCAGACATCTGGACCGTCTGAGGCGACGACGCTGGTTCGGGGGTGGGAACCAACGTGCCTGATCGCCGTGCCCGTGGGCGTCCCGGGGGACCCAGGACAGTCGAGAGTTAGCCTTCCGGGGAGAGGGGGCCAATCGTACGTACGTGTGTGAAGCCGGATTTGTGAAGACGCGTCTGAGCAACGGCCGTCGACGAGTGACCGACTGTCCGTTGCAAAGGGACGAAGTGTGTAGGCGTAACCAGTTTTTCGTGGCTTCGGTGCTGGATGTGTGCGTATGGTTGAGCTTGTGCATGCTTGAGGGTGTAGGTATGCAAATCGTCGTTTGTATGCGAATGCTGTCATGCGAGTAAAACGTATGGATGAAAGCGCGTGTAAGCGTAGCTGTGAGATGAAACTTAGCAACGAGCATAGCAACGGATTTCAGTGATTTTATCTTCTGTTAATAAAATAAAATAACATCTTTAAGGTGGGACTTGTGTTGTGTGTATTCATTTGTGTAATTCCGTAAAATGGATCCTGGTCATTTCCTTCGGGAATTTTCCGCCTTCCGACAGACAGTCCGTGGCGGGGTCTCCCCTAAGGTAGAGAGTTACATCGGGAGAGCGGAGCCGACCCAAGCAGAGGCGTGGAAGAGTATATAGGAGATATGTTGGATGAGAGAGTTTTGACCTTAAGGGGCTGCAGGTGTTCCGGAGGTGATGCTAGTGCGTTGCATTGGGACGGCTTCGTATCGACATGAAAACGTCGATTCGGGGCTGAAAACGCAAGGTTACATATATTAGAGTACTTAAAAGATAGATACACGTGTGACGTAAGATAATATGCAGCTATGCGTCTGAGCACACCTCCTACTTTAGGCCCTAAGGGATAGAAGAGTAGGAAAGATCATGACACAGTAGCTGAAAGTTGAGCGCAGTCTGTTAAGCAGAGATTAGTAGAGAGACTGCTGAGTGCAATGCTACGGCGTGAGTTCACTTCCTGCCCCTGTTTTTAGCGCCTAGTGGTCAAATCAGGTGCACAAATTTTATTTTTAAGCTATTGCATAGCTTTCATTGCAGGATTTGAGCGTGGCGACCAAATTAAGAAATTCCGTAATGAAAATGAAACCTTACACCCGCCACTCTATCTACCATGTAGCTCGGCTGAGCATTCGCTTAACGTGTATGTATATAGTAAAGCTGTACCAAGCTTGCACGGATCGAGACGAGCTGCTCCGAAATCAGACGAATACGTAAGCAGCTGTTTGTGTGAAAGTATATATAGGTGTATAGGTAACCACCATATCTTTATAATGCCACAGTGGCTCAAATGTGGTGAGTGTGGCAGTGTCCTTGACTGTGGAAGAAAACTGAACGTGACCGTGTTAGCTTATCGTCACTGAAAATAACTCCAGGCATCGCTAAGTAGGTGGCGCCTTGACAGTGGGTGGCTCGAGATTAAAAAAAAAATCCTCATAAATATAACGTACACGTGATTAATTCGTTTATCCCGTAACCCGATCAATTGGAATATTAATATTTACGCTGATAATTGATTAATTAATCTATTGTTAATCGATATTTTGTTCGAGTATTATACGTCATAAATTAAAAAACATTTTCATATCATTGTGAATAATAATGTGCTTTAAGTTCTTATAACGTAGAGAATAAGAGTTATTTTATCCAAACATCTTTGTGGCTTAATAATATTTTTCCGCTAAAAAAAGTTAAATTGTATGGTCTACTGATATACACGGCTAAAAGAGAATGCGCAAAAAATTAACGGATGCAAGTGATGCCATAAGATTTGATGGTTCCAAATATGGGGAGAATCACGTCAACTGTCCCAGCGCCACGGTGGACGGCCCGCGCGGGCGTCGAACACGACGTTTTTAACTCGTCGTTTCGGTGTCAAAACTTTGATAAAAAAATTTTCTAAAAACATATTCTTACGTATTTTTTCCTCAGCTTTCCAGTAATGGCATTAGTTTTTCAAAATTTTGCTCCCATAACCTCGAAAAATGCACTTGTTTGAAAAACACGTTTTATCTCCGTGATCTTCAACTTTAGGAATTTTTTTGATAGTCTAGGTCGAAAGATGAGACATTTTTACGTAGATATCGACAATAAAAAAAGTGGGGTTTTTCGTTTTTATGACGTATTTAAACGGCGAACGAGACGATACGAGCCGCGGCGGCCAGGCCACGCGTGGCAACAGTGCGTCCGCCGTGTGTCGTCTGCTACGGTGAGTCTGTTAAGCTATATAATATAAAATGTAGTAGTGGCGATGTAAACAACAATTAGTTAACTAGGGCTTACAATGGATAATTAATAAATGTTTTGATGAAATTTATTCATATATACAACAATTTTATACTAAAGAAATAAATAATGATTAATATTTAAATATTAGATATTTACATAAATAAAGTAAAAAATAAAAACAAATTTGTTTTACTTCGTTCTCTTTTTCTTTTTAGGCATGGTAATCGAAGTGACACTTGTTTTACGTTCTTTCAGTTTCGGAAAAATTTCATACTGGTTACTGAAAGAAGTTTTCTTCAACATTAATTTATTATCCTTAATGGGGATAAACGCATGATAAGTCAGTGTCCCTGAAATCAGTTTTGCACTGAAAATTTCGTCTTTTAATCTCAAGGAAGTTTCTTCGTAGTCAGATTTGCTACTAAAAAAACCTTCGTTTCTTTGCAGTAAAACCTACGAAAACTTTGACTTACGATAGCACAACCTCAATTCATAAAAATAATAAATACTAACATTTAATGAATCAATCGAAACTTGCTGTGAAGTGCAAACCGTCACGGTTAGGTGTATTTGTTTACATCTTGTCAGAGAGACGGTAGCAGACGGCGCGCTGCTGCCGCGCATGGCCCGGCCGCCACGGCTCCCATCGTGTTGTTAATCGTTTAAATACGTTATAAAAACGAAAAACCCCTCTTTTTTTATTGTCGATATCTACGTAAAAATATCTCATCTTTCGATCTAGACTATCAAAAAAATTCCAAAAGTTGAAGATCATGGAGATAAAACGTGTTTTTGAAACAAGTGCATTTTTCGAGGTTATGTGAGCAAATTTTCGAAAAACTGATGCCACCACTGAAAAGCTGAGGAAAAAAAAGGAAGAATACGTTCTTAGATAATTTTTTTATCAAAGTTTTGACACCAAAACGACGAGTTAAAAACGTCGTGTTTGACGCCCGCGCGGGCCATCCACCGCGGCGCTGGGACAGTTGACGTGATTCTCCCCATATACAGGTAAGTATACTTATAATTCAGGTTAAATATTGAAGTTATCTGTATTAGAATCTGCAGCTATATTTCGTAAAATTAACTAATTTATTATTATTTTTTTTTATTATTAAATTACGTACAAGTGAGACATCTTTATTTTGTGTAAGTATTCAAGTAAGATGTTACTGGTAAGACTACAAGAAAAGATTTGAAACATTTAATTTTATTTTTTACAAAAAATCTATAATAATGTAAGACTGAATATTAATTGATCATTTTTTCTGGTGGTTGAAATTGACTATCTTTGACTGTTTTAAGAGCTGTAAAAACTTTTTTTATCGGTCACCACGCTCAAAAAGTTTAACTTAAATTAATATCAGAGAAAAGAAAACTGTATGAATAAAACATTAATCAAAAATAATAATTGCATAAGTTGATAAAAAATACTGGGCAATAGCTTTACCGCAGTAGTCCCCGAGTGTCACACATCTGGATTCTATTTGAGAAGCGGAGAAGGGATGTACTGCGTGCGTGCCTACGGACTCGTATGAAAATGGGCATGTAGGCACACATTTTGGAGACGCATAAAAGGGGTATGCTTATAGTGAGCCTGTAAACAGGAGAGAAGTGCTTCTATGCTTCTGACTGTTACTATCTATAAGTATATACGTATAATGTAGCTGAGTGAAGCGAATGTAAGCGATGAGTGTATTTTTATGCTGGTATCGTATTCTAGTACACTGATACGCTTTAACCTCATTTGATTGATATGTATGGTATCTTTGTTTTCAGCTTTTTATGTTTAGACGTCGTAATAGCCTAATCTTTTAGGTTCTTCCTGAACATATGCAACTTCTTAACATGGGTGGATTTGTTGCTTCGGTAGCCGAGGAAACTTATGCTTCCAATCCTAGAAGAATTATGTTTTGGTCCTTGATTTAATTCTTGACACCTTTTTTTTCATAAAATCCAACAGATGTATGCTGCATTGTTATTCAATCGCTTTTTCTCTTCTTTAAGAACGTTTTATGTTCATTAAAAAAAAGATACCAAGGTGTTATCTACTTCTGATTTTTTGATTTTTACAATCGATTTTTCAGATATGTTAGAATTAATCAACGTTTAATACTTATTTAAATGAAGTGCTTCATATGCTATGCTATATAAGGTAAGTCAATAAAAAATTTTATCGAGGTATTTTAATTCCTTTACGCTTACAGAAAAAATTGTCTTGGTTAAAAAAAGTTTTTTTGTGTGCATGTATGTCTGATTTATTTATATAACAATCAGCCATACCTTGAGATTAAGTTAGCCAAATGTATTGATTTAGTGCGTAAGCTTTTAACTTTTTTAATTATTCGAGGGGGATCCAACAATCTTTATATTCTGTATATTTACAATCGTTTTTGATATTTCTTAATGATTTATAAGACTCATGCAACATTACATTTATTATAGTTTATTGCGAGATTTCAAAATGGTCGAAACAAGAACTCAAGACAACGCAACATTAAGTTTCATGAAAATATTGGCCCACCAAAAACTGATACATAAAATATTAAGTGATTGAAAAAGCGGTACAAGTGCACTACTTATATCAGCCGCTTGATTCTGCAGCATTTTTTTGTCGAATCCATAAGGAGTATAACCTTATAAACAGAGTATTAGTCGTTTTTCAGAAGTTTTCTCCAATATAGTGCATTAAAAATCTTAATGAGAATATTTAAGCAACATTTTGTGACACTTGTTGGTACACTTGCATTTGATCTCACAATATTATAATCAATAAGTTAAAAGTAATAATGTCAGGCCAAGTCATGATAGTAATAGGGAGCACTCTCGGTACGTCAGCTAAATGATTTATTTACTTATTTGTTCATTTATAGAATTCACGAGCTGTGGGTCTAATTACAATCACATAACAGTTTGTTGTCGAGTGCAACACATTTTCAAATTTACAACAGCGTGGTATAATAGTTATAGTTATAGAAATGACTAAGTTGTAAGTTATAAAGAATTGTATGTAACAAAGTAACTTAAATTAATGTACAGTGTGTGTACATGCTTAGAAATTGAATGTTACATATAGCATTGAGATCAAGCTACTGTTGATGATATCAAATATGAAATATTCAAAATCGAGTATTAAATAGTCCAACCCTTGTTGAGTGAGTTTGCTAGCTAACAAGAATAATAATAAAAAAGATAATTAGTAAAATAAAATATAATGGACCCAGTATCAGCGAATAAATAGTTGAGAGTGCTGGAGAGTGACGGTGTAGGATGGAACGAACTATTCATTTAATAAATATTGTTTTGAAAAATGCGTATATATGATGCTATATCATTAACACTTTNTTTTTAACCACGACGACACTAGCCTGGTTAAGAGATTCGTGAGTCAAAATATGGTTTATCAAAAATAGTAAGAACAAGACTTACGTGAGAAAAATACTAAGGGCACAAAAAAACTCACTTTATTAAAATACTCATACAGTAACTTAAATTTATATACGTTTCACATATAAACATTATATATAAAGTAATATACATATGAAAACATACACATCGATTCTTGATTATTTTTGTATACTTTTTACATTGTAAAAGTGATCTGAAAAAACATTCTTCTACATTATATACAAGTAATTTGTAGTGAACAAAAAGAGCACATGGTGTTAAAAATTTTTGTAATGATTTTGGCACATTCAATAACTAAAAATTACTCATGACTATCTAAAAATAGGAAAAAAAAAATTTTTTTCAGCTTTGTTACAAAGCTTTGTTGAATCCTTGATCAGTCCATATAATCACATCATGTCCGTATATTCAACCGTAAGTATCCAGACTTATTTTGTTCTTATCAATAATAACAACTTTGAAAAGTACGGTATAAAAGTATCACAGTAATATGTTTATAAATTAAACATGGCATTTGTTTTCTATTAACCATATGTTTATTTTTTATACATTCATCTATTTAAGTAAATCACAAAATAAATGAAGACGTATTTTGTTTCTTGATAAAACAACGAATGAAAGCACTAATTAGTTTTTTTTCACACAACATTAGTTAAAGAATGCAAGGAATAAAATATCAAAAAATTTTTATGACAAATTACACACGTTATTGAGAGTTGAAAGACATTAACAATTTAAAAAAAATTTGCTCTTACAAAGTACACTATCTTTAATATTATTATTATAATAACTCAAATGGTCAAAATAGAGTCAGACTTAATAATAGGTGCATCTACCCCTATGAATATTCATATAATACATCCAAAACTATTTATATGCCAAAGTAACCTTACCAAAGATGATTAGAACATAACAGATTCCCTTACCCTTAAGCATCAAAAAAAAATTCTAAGACATCTTTGTTGGTAAACTATAATCACGCATGGTTCTAAATATACTTATTTCAAGAACAATATATGTTTAACTATAAAATATTCATAGGACATGAGTAGATATACTGTGAGGGTTCTGGCTCACCTCACTCCTAGAGTGGCAGGGAGAAGCTGTAGTGCGAGGGTATATGGCTCCCCCCCTCCAAGTGGGTGGCTCTAATCTGTCGCCACTCCAAGTGAAGGGGGGCGAGCGGACACTTGTGAGAAGGCCCCTGTGTGACGTATGTGTACGTGTATTGGGTCAGCCGTGCTATTGCACAAGCTTATCCCCCCCCCTTTGACCACTACACGCATGCACAAAAATATACACATGCACATGTACATGTGCTTGCGCGCATGCTAATATTTTCCGAGTCATCATATAGAATGAGTAAGCGTTTAGTTAAATCATACACGTTACCACCAAGCCCAATAGATGTTAAAGTAGAGCACTCTGTTATCACAAATTGGACTCCACAGGTGTAAGCAATACTTCTAAATACAAGACCGTTTTAAAAGACTTTAGCTTGTGTTGTTTCTTGAATTGTATTTACGTGAGCTGTCGAGTGGTGGGGGAGAAGTTCGAGCTATTGCACAATCGTGCGGTATTGGGCTGCGAGAACCACTCGGGCGGTAACATCAGGGGCCTAGCGCTCAGGATGCTGGTAGCTGCGACGTCGGATGGTACAGATGACTCTCTTCCTTTCCAGCTGCGAATTAAGCTCTAACATCATCAGAATGGTCCAGAAGGTGTAGGCTACAACGACAAGCCCAACGCACAGCGAGAGGCATATGATCAAGTATTAACGAGGATTTCTTATCAGGGGATGCTATTTTTCTTCCGCTCATTATTTTAGGCATCTCAGCGCAATCTTTTTTTTTATTCTTTTCAAGAACGGACGTATCGAGTTGTTGAAGAGAAAATATATGCTATTTCACTACAAAAAGCAGACAGCGTATCCCTTTTTAACTGCAACCAACGTTGGCTTACTCAACGTAGGACCTTGCCAAGTAATGAAGCTATTATTTCTTATCCACACAGACTTGTTAGCCATGGCCGATGGCTTTTCGCTTCTTATTAAGGCGTATAATGTTCCAGCGTCATCTTTTTTTTTTATTCATAGCAGGCATATCGAGTAACACGCGATGTCAGAGAAAGAGCAAAAGTAGATCGCGTACCCCTTTTGATTGCTCAATGCTTGCACACTCATTTTTCAAGCAGTACCTTGCCAATGAATATAGCTTTCATTTCTAGTCTACATGCATGCATTAGGCGTAACTGATTATTCGCCACTTTTTACTTAGACATATAGTATACCAGCGTAATATTTGTTTCTTATTGAGAGCAAACACATCAAGTGATGCGAGCTGCCAGAAAAAACTTGTACACTATTTCATTACTGAAAGCGTATCCCAACACGTTGGCTTACTTATCTTTAACGCAATACCTCACCAACGAGTACAGTGAGAGTTTCTTATCCACGCACACACACACACACACACACACACACGCACGCACGCACACACACGGGCGCGCGTGCGCCATCAGTCGTAGCTGATGACTTTTTCCCTCATAATTTGGGGGCATAATACACCAGCATCACATTTTTTTTTCTCAATAGCTGGTGTACTTATTGAGTTCTTAAAGAAATAATATATACTATTTTATTACCAACAGTAGATTGCGTATTTCTTTGAACTGCCCCAAAACTGGCCCACTCATTTTTGGCACAGTACTTTGCCAATGAATACATCTATCATTTCTTATCTACATGCATGCGTTAGCCAAGACCGATTATACACCACTTCTTACTAAGGCAAATAATGTACCAGCAGAATATTTTTTTCTAACCAAGAGCAGGTGTATCGAGTGATATGAGTTGCCAGAGAGAACATGTATACCATTTCATTACCGAAAGTGTATCCCAACATTGCTTGGCTAACTCGCCTTTGCCACAGTAAATCACCAACAAATAGAGTCATCTAATGCAGTAAAGTAATTTTAATCGGTGGACTAATAAGGAGGTGAGAAGTCAAAAAATTGACAAAAAATTGGCTCTTTTTTTCAATCCGTTTTTTTAAAGCTGACGCATTCTTCACAGCACAATGATGTAAATTAAATTGGTAATTCATGCATTTGGTATCATATCCATACTAAATTTTCAAGAGCTGGTCTGCATGTGAATTAACGAAAACAAGTTGAAAGAGAAAGAAACAATGAATGTATACTTACTCTCTCATTACCTAAGTGAACCACGGAGTATTGGAGAGAACTAAGAGTTTCGAGTCTTCAATATAGTCGTAGTAATAGGGTGAGGCTCGTAATATTAGATAAGAATCTAAGAGGCTTGCTACATAATCTTCTTTGTGGTGAAAGGAGAGCGTTTCCTTTAAGTTTAGACTGCTACAGCTATTGGTGACGTCAGTTTGTATTACTCTACGCTTTTTTTAAACTCCTGCGTACTCAATAGTGCAGTGCATTATATGCCCACATACTCGCAATAATTTTCGTGCATTGGAAGTGTGAAAGTTCGAGTGATAGAAGGGGTAATATTTTCATAACAAATTTAAGCAAGCACTTGCTTCACATTAAAAAAAATCTCTGAAAAATGTAGTTTTGTATTTGTTCATGTGTACGTGCGCGCACGCATTAATTTTTTTGTTATTTTTTGAAAGGTATTGAATTTCTCAAATAAACTCAGACACTTCCGTTTGAGTTGAGCTTTATTAAAAATGTATGTGTTTGATAGTGTGTACGATGTCTTGATAAAAATATGTGAAAGAGGAAAATTTTTTTGTGTCTTTGACAAGAGATATTTGCTTAAAATATAGATTACCAGCTGCTCACTAGATAACGTAAGTAAAAAAGCTTTCATAATTCACAGTAAAGGCTTGTACAATGTACATGAGGTGCTACAGTTTAAGGTTAGGTAGTTACAGCAACACAAGTACAAGTCAGTTATGACAAAGTGGACTTCACAAGTCGAAGCAGTAGTAATAATCATAAATATGCAGATCTCTACGTGGTCTTGTCCCTGGCTCTCTTGGAATGTATGCTGCAAATCAATATTCATAATCATAGTTGAAAGCATTCTTACAGCTATGGTAGTTCATACAAGTCCATCGGAAAAAATGTAGTACTAATGGGATCACCATTTAAATCGTTAAAAATTGACGATGTAAGTACTTCTATGGATTTCACCCAGTATCACCGTATTATGCCAAACGAATAAGAAGAAAACTTTGTGGGATACAAATAAAGTAAAAAAATAACAAAACAATGATTCAATAGTCGCTCATGCTAACACCCTTGCTAAAACAACGGCAAAATACTTAATAACTAAAAAGTTGAGGTTAAATCTTTTATTATCCATGATGGTATGGTTAGCGATACATTAGATAACAGTGTCGACAGCAGAGCGATCAGCAGTCACCTAAAACTCTGTCTTTCTAATTTTTTCACATTTTTTGATGGATTATATTTTTTTGTACTAGGACAGTGTGAATAAATTATTCTTCAATCCTTTTACATGCTTTGTCTCTTTTCTATAAGAGTAGTGGTATTAATCGTAAAAACTGTAGCTAAACAAAGCTGCTTAAGATGACGGGGATTAAAAATCAACACTAATCAATGTTTTTTCGTGAATATTTTATTAATAAACATAGAATAATATCACTCCCCTTATCTGAGAGTGAAAAAAATCGGTTGATCGTTATCGCCAACTCTATTTAATTCCATCAGAATTGGTTCTCCCAACCAATTCTCTCCAACTTGCATCGCGTCCAGCTGCTACTTCTGTGGCTGAGGTTGCTGCTGAGGCTGCGATTGTGAAAAAAAAATCATGAAACCTCATTTTTTCATTAAAAATTTTAATTCAAAAAATTATAAGGAGGTGCTTCGCGAGAATGATCAAAACCTTGGAACCTTAAAGACTTTTATTCAAGATACTTATTTATAAGGCAAAGACGCGTGTGTGTTCCCGATTAATTGCCCGATATCTCCGAGTGTTCCCCTTGTTCTCCTCGTCTGTCCGAGTCTTCTCTTCG
>NW_019379784.1:302786-318234 GCF_000648655.2 Copidosoma floridanum | reverse complement strand
GCAATAGTTTTTTTTTATTCAATGAGAATTACTGTGCTTCCAATTCTTGAAGAGAAATTAAAAAGAATGATACATTGAAGTGCCTTTTGTAGTTTTTACTTTTTGAAAACGCGTTGATAAACTTTTTTTGCCTTTTTAATGATCATTATTAGTTAAATAGTGACATGTTCAATTTGGTAGAGCTTCAGACGCCTAGATAAACAACTTAATCGGTGTGTGGATGGGATTATTTACTCTCTGAAAATAAGTTCTAGTAGCTAGCTATTTTGGTGTTTCACCTACTCAGTCACACGGTTCTTTACCGTATGAGGTTTAAAAAAAGTACCATTCAGCTGCCATTCCAAAATCATTCATATGATAAGTAAGATGTATAAGACTTTTGTTGTTTTCATATTGTCCACTTGTAAGATCAGAAAATACCTTATTTTATTTATGACTAATAAATTTGTTTTGATGAATTCTACGAATTGTCTTTGAAAGAAATAAACAGCAATAGTATCATGACGGTAACGTTGAGAAATTGGAACAAAACTATAGATTTAGAACTCATCTTCATCATCTTTATAATACATTTAAATAGGATGTATTACAGCATTTCAAATTATAAAGGCATAATTATCTGAAAAATCACAAATCACAATGCACTTACTTCTTATTAACTTTGTTTTTGTTTTATGTATAAATTCTGTTTGTTTATTGACTAAAAAAGAATGTAGTAGTAATTTATTCAGACCCTTATTTAAAAATTATTAAAATTCATCAACACTAGATTTTAAGGTTTGCAATGAAGTTCTTACAGTTATAACCCATTGTTTGGATTTAATAATGTTGAATCATTTTTCTTTAAAATTGAGTTCTTACACCTTCATAATATTATTTATACCAGGACACTTAGTATACGATCCCAAAACACACTTAGTTGATTGCACATCACACACCATCTGATACAAACAATCATGATCATTTTTGATAAGCTGTTGTGAATCAGCTAAGATAAACTTTAAATTTGCATTATCTATTAATAATTCAAAACTTGCATGTATTGAACAGACACAAACTGAGTGAGTATCACTAGCTCCCGCTAGTACACAATATTTTGGTTGTAAGCTAGCGAGCTTGGAAAAACAACGTTTTATTGTTGAATAGCTGATTTTAAATAATTTGTACAATTCTTTTATAATATTTAAAATTATGCGCTTCTGCATCTGTCCTTTTTTTCCATTTACTTTCACATAGACATAATCTTTCTCACCTGGCAATAATTGAGTGTAATCATCAGACTGATAAAATGTAGTTAAAGTATTAACAGTAACTACTTTTAAAAAAGGATGGTTTTCAGAATTTAGATCGCTTACTAGTCCTTTCTTTTTGACAATGGTTTTGGCAACAGAGATCGAGTAGCAGTAGGAAAATTAAGTAGAATTTTTTTGTAAGATCAATCTCTAAAACTAGTTAAAATACTAATTTTACGATTTCTGTCTTGACTAGTATTTAAACTTTCTTGTAAGGTTCTTAAAATTGCATCATCATTGTTGTCATGATTATCTGGACCATCGTCAGTGAAATAAAGAGCTTTCTTCCTAATTACTTCTCTAACTTTTTAAGTTTTCTTCTCTGAATATCTTTTTTGCGTCGATTGTCGTTTTTTTGTAGGTAAAGATTTTAAGAAACTCAATCTTTCATTTAACTGTTCCACACGATAACTCGTTATTTTTGCACCTTCTCTGGAAGGCCCAGAAATTCTTCCACTACTACTTGTTACATCTGACTTTTCATTTAGAGATTCTTCATTATAGTTTGGCTGTATACAAAAAGCACTGTATCAGCAATATTACCGAAAAATTATTAATTTAGTTATTAAATACATTCAATATAATTAAGGACGTTCACTGGCTAAAGTAATAACGCAAGCTTAACACGGATTTTGTCTATATTATACTATTTAGTTGTGTATCAGGTAGGAATTACCATAAACACGATTAATTAAATATAGTTACATACCATTTCACCTTGATCATTATTGCTCTTGGCATTATTTCCTTTTTCTCTGTTCTTAATGCGTCAACGACAGGTATCACAAGTTCTTTGTTGTACTGATTTCGTAGTTGTTAGCATATTTTATACATGTAGTAAACTTTCGTTCACTTTTCTCAATTGTACTGTTCTTCTTTTTAGATGCCCAGCTTAAAAATATGAGTTTGTGCGAATGCTTGTGATTTGTAATTTTTGTGATATTTTCATAGGCATCCTTCTTATTCTTATCAAAACTTTGCCGATAGGCACAATGTAGCTTAGACATACAGGCTTACACAAACAAACGGATAAATTCAAAATGAATACTCAAAGGCATCGCGAAGAATGCTCAGGTAGGAAATAAGCTGTTTTTAACTGACTTCAAAGTTACAGTATTCGTAATTAAATTTGAAAAATACGAGTCATTGGAAACGATTGTATTGTTATACGTAACCTTAGTAAAGTTAGGCATGACTCATACGAAATTAAGTAGATAAGCTTAATCCATTAAAAATATCATAAGCACCTATAAAAATATAAAAATGATTTGTAATAATATTTAATAACTACATATTCATTAACATTTGTTTTAAGCTAATAGAAATAACAAATCGTTTGCATTGCAGAGAAAAGTGACACGGTGCAAAGAATAAAGTGAACGATAGAATCCACACGTTAATAAGACGTACCATACTACATAAATTTATTTATTTCCAATACTAATAACTGTTTCCCCACTAAACGAATATACTTTTTTGATAGAAAATTGGCCATAAAATATGATAGGATCATTAAAAACAAGCTATGGGGGTGAGGCAGTTGTTAAAAAATGATTTAAACGTTTAAATTGCTTGTAACGATATATAGTTAACTATTTGTGTAATAGTTTTTTTTTGAAGCTTATTTTGTTACCTTTAAAAGATAAAAAAAATAGATTGTAGCTTAAATAGAACTAGGGATATGAGGTTTTGAAAGTTAGTCTCTGAGCAAAAAATCATTAAATTGTTAAATTCTCGATCGTTTCTATTTTTCATAAAATTGGATTGAAAAAAAAAGTGCGTATCCCTTTTGTCCAATATAAAACGTGTGAGAAAAATTTTAGCTGATTGGATGATGTGAAGGTAAGAAAGGTGCTCAATTTGTTAAAGAACGTCCCATACTTGCAATTTACTTACAATAAATACAAAATTTTAAAATCAATCTTTCTCCTACACAAATTACTTAACTAATCGTTATTCTTTCAAAAGTTGTGAGATTATTAAAAAGTGTTCAATTTTTTAAAATTAATTTACTGCGAATCTATATTAATTATAAAAAAACTAATTTTTAGAAAAATAAAAAGCTTAGAAAGGTATGCTTATCATCAGTCCACGCATCACAAAAGTTCTTTTTATTTGATTTACTATCATTTAGATTGAAAAAAAGCATTAAAGTGTTCTATTAAATAAAATACATCATTGATCTCAAAAATTTTCTAGCCAACATCATATTTTAAGAATTTCATATTAAATTATAAAAGACGTTTCACATAACTTACCAAGCCTGCCATAAAATTAGTTTGATTTATTATGACACAATTTTTCTACTTAACTAAGACCCACAAATCCAAATCATGTGGTCTAATTCTTCTGTTAGCCTAAGTTTTAGCCACAAAAATAGCATTAAAAGCGATTTACGGCCTCGTTAGTTATGTGACGCGTCTTTAATAATTTTATGTTAAATTCTTAAATTATAATGTTAGATGGAAAACTTTTTACATTTGTTGTGTACTTTATTTGATCAAACTTGATTACCTCATTTAATATAGATCTAAGTTAATAAAGAGAATGGCCTCTTTTAATACTAATTATCATTCTATCCTAGACAAACTCCGTATTTCCTTAAAAAAATAATTATGCTATAAAGTACTGTGCGTTTCTTATGCCCTAAAATGATCGTTGGCCCTAAAGGGTCTTTAATCTGCAGTTTCTCCCGTTTAGTCGACATTAATCGTTAATATTTATGCTGCTACTTCAATCTCAATGAATGTTCTGCGACAGTTTTTCGACGCCAAAAATTTTAAACATTTTAAGCATTTGCAGTTTTTCTTTCAATTCGCTTTCTTGTGACTGTAGGTATGGTTAAAACTTTTTTGAGCCCTACAGGCTGTTTTTCGTCGACTTTGTTAAGTTGTAATATATTTGTTGGCAAGGTAGTTCAACATACGATGGCCCTAAAAAAGGACCGGTGAGCTAAACTTTTTCTTGACTCAAGTTTCTAGCAAATGAATTCCTTAGGCGATCTTCTCTGGCCTGCTGTTGCAGTACCAGACTAATCGTGAAAAAAAAAATATGACGTCTGAGGCGTTTGAGCTAGTTGTAGAGCTTTTAAAATCTTTTCCAATGTCTCTTGGTGTTACGTTGGAGACGTTGGTATCGAAAGCACCTTTTTTTGCAGAGCTCAGTCGTTTTGGTGATATAAGGTGGGACGATTAGTTCGTAATGCTTGCCCGTTGGAGACTGTCTCGTTTGCTAAAGTTTATCTTTTTTAAATAGCTGTTAGGCTCGCTCAGCGCAGACCTTGGAGAGTATCAGTGATTTCTGGTTGGATGCCTACAGAGTCAAGAGAGTAATGTACTGTAGGGTCGTTGGTCACTGGAGTTCCCCGCCTTGCGACGAACAACTCTGTTCGTGGCGTCTGCCAGTGAATGACTGACTTAGTTCAGTAGTGGCCGCCTTTACATAGTCTTTTAGCCGACGAAACAGTACCGGAAATGGTAGTTAACATGTATTTGTTGGCAAGATAGTTTAACGTTAGGTGGTTCTTAAAAGAAATAATGAGATTAATAGTTAAGTAGGAAACGTAAACACTTGTGATGGCCATGAAAAGGACCAGTTGTGATACTTTCACTAAGTCTGAATTTTTATTCTTGATAATGGAGAGCTGGCTGTGCGGGTAGCTTGACTCTAACTCTTGGCGTCTGCCCGTACGGAGAATGTGCTGGAGGAAAGTACGCCACTGACCAAATAACATCTCCTCTTTGGTCGTTCACCAGATAACCAATCACTCATTGGTAGTTGGAAAAGTGGGCCTGGAGAGTATCGTCCCTGTAGACATGACGTTTCTATAAACCACTAAGGAGACTGTTGTTGCTGCCCAAACTCATCAGAGTTATTTTCCTTGACTTGCTATTATAATATAATCTATTCTGGTAGCCTCGAAATAGTTAAAAGATCGGCCACGAAACTCCACAATGCTAAGGCAGATTGTGCTCTGGCTAGATACATCTCCTGGTATTTTGCCGAAGACGTCAGCATTAGGAACAGTTTTATGATGTTGTCATAAATCTTAGTGTTTCCACATGGAGTTAAACGTCAGTCACTTGTTTATTAGAGAACAGTGTTGTCGGTAGCAGGGATTCTCAGCTGCACAACTTCCAGCTCTAGGCTTTATGCACTGACGTTGAACGATGAACGACTGTATAATTAGAACGTTGCTTTGGCGTATTATAACTACTTTTACATAATTCAGCTAAAGGTTGTTTTGATCTTACTTGACACCATCTAGTGGATTTAACTGAACTAATACGCAGAGCTAGGATATTTTTGAAAATATCCTAGCTCTTCGCTTTGGGATTATGAATTGTTGATGTTATTGAATTATTTAAAAGAAAAACTATACTTAAACCATTTAAAAAGTGTCAAGAATCGGTATGCAAAATTTTATTAAGACCGGTTCAGTAGTTCTCGTGGTTAGTGATGACAACGGTCTTAGCTACTTTTCTTTATATATTAGTATGATGTATGTATGTAAGCTTGCATTTAAATGCAACAAAACTGCGCATGTCGTTTTTAAACTATTTTTAGAAAATTATCATTTTAATGTTAATATATAAGAAAGAAAGTTAATTATTAATTACTTATCATCTCATCAGTTGAGACATCGTGCACAAGTTATATTCTTTTTGAAAGATATTTGTCGTAATTAGCCTGGAAATTTAATATCCGTGCTAACAATGACCTTAAACTTTCTTAAGTTTTACTTTTATTAAAAGATAGTTTTTTATGTATTTTGTGACTTTTCTGAAGTGCTATTTATATTCTTAGTAAGGGCTGTATAAAAAATAAAAAAAATTTATTTATACAGCTTCAATGTTTACTAGACATTTTGTACTTAAGAAGTTATAAATTACCTAATATTAATGCATTAGCAAATTTTACTGCTGTGCCTTATTCGGGTAATAATCTTTTACTTAGCCATTACAACTATTTTGCAACCATACTGTAAATGATATATCTTATGAGAATAAGTTGCACTATAGGATCCCCATGATTCGTATTAGAATTTATATGCACTGAATCCGTCCGTTAGTCCCAATAGCTAAAAACACTTGGCAAGTAAGCCTATTAATTATTAATCAATCAAAAATGCTGATCTTACCAACTTTTACTTATTTTTTAAGTGTAAAACTATGTTGAGTACCTAACAGTGAGAAATCACTACATCACTAAGGATCTAATAATTTTCGCAGGTCAAAAAGTACTATCTCAAATTTGACAAGTTTTCGAAGTGAAGATAAAAATTAAGATCACATTAAAATGACAGGGCTTAAATAAACTTGGTAAGTCCATATTCATACTAGCTAAAGCTCCCAGTGAATGAGTTTTCTAGTTTTCTCGATGTCAAGAGTTGCGTGTTGGCTACTTTTTAAAGTCACAGCTCGTACATCTTATATCACATACTGAACTGTGAGATCAGTTTTCTATTTCAAATTTACATCCATACCACTTAAACCTTTTAATTCTTATATTTTTAGCACATATTTCTCAGAAAATAACAGAAGTCTTCATAAGTTACCCTGAATCTTTGAAAACGTAAGCTAAGAAATGTATAATCAGAAAAACGGGGAGCATCACATGTGATACACAGCAAGAGTGAGAGCTTCGAAAAGAATGTAGATATGTATTAATTAACAGAGAGAAAGCAAAAGTTTTTGAATAAAAATATGAGAAGTTAAAAGTTAGGAATTTTTATAAACATGTTTATTGATGTATGTGTCAAGAAAGTGTATAGCTTTCATATTGGCCATACAGGCCTAGTAATGTATAAATATATTGACATAAGGCTCATTAAAAATAAAGTTGCTGATTAAAATAGCCCACACGCGTTCACATATGAAAATTTTTAGTTTTCGTCTATCTATCTATCATCTTGTCAGAAATTTTGCATTTTTTTAAAAACGTTTAGGGTTATGTTTCGAAAAAAAATGTATACTCTATAAGTTTGTTACGACTTTTGCAATTATTTCTTAACTTTCCGTAAATTTCCTACCATGACTGTATAAACAACTATCTAAAACACTGAAATTTTAGATTATATTTTAACATTACTAAGACCCCTTTTATTTGCACGCCACAATGCCTATAGTAGGTATTTCTCAGTATTCAGAGGTTATGCACATGCATAATCATAAACGATTATTTCTGCATTATTGTAACTCTTTACTAATTATAATATGATTTATCTCAAAGTTATTCCTGTTTAATGTATTAAGCTACATAGGAAACATTGACAATTGAAGTTATGTTCTTACAAAACTCAACGCCACTGTTTATTTACGCCATGATATTTCTTGACCCTTCCAGACAGCTGTAAAAAAAATTTTTTTATCTATCTTGCTTTGATCTCAAGATTTGGCGTATTTTTGAATATTTGAAGGTTACGTCATACTATTAAAGCCCATCGAATCAATATTGGCTCTCTGCGTTAATCTTTCATGCATACAAAGTTTTCTTAGTAACTTACATTATTAAAGTAGTAATATTAACTAGTATATGTGTGTATTATGTCCACTTATGTGTGCACATGTACACAGTATAACTGGTATTGCTGCTGCAAAGTCTACCAATTACACAGTGCAGAAGGAGAAAACTACACAGTACGGACACACATATACACAAATACTTGTATTTTACACAAGGGACACTAACATACATATGTCTATGCACGTTTACGCGCACAGTTGCATACACTGCGCACACGGCTATTCGAGGTGTAAGCCGACTCCTAGC
This sequence comes from Copidosoma floridanum, assembly GCF_000648655.2. The sequence goes on along the minus strand of NW_019379784.1, from coordinate 310,171 downwards.
ACCCCTAACGTATTTTATCTTAATTCGAGTTAGGGACAGCTGCCAACGATTTGGACATTTTAACACTGTCTTAGTTAAATTTAATGTTTGGTTTTTATTGTTCTTTGATCAAGTAATGTTATAAGACTGATTTGATAATGACGAGTGTTTGTAAATGCTGTGTTCCCAACTGTCTTTAGAGAAAAAATCCCGAAATAGAAATAGTCTTACTTAAATTTCCAAAATATTTTAAGCGTAAAAACAAGTGGACACGAAGGTATAATATAACCTAGCAGATTGGATCCAAGTCTGCTATATGCAGCGTACTTTTTTGGCATCAAATTACTGACCAAGATGATGCCCTTTAAATTTAAATCATTGGTGGCTGGACTCAACTAGAGTTTAGATAAAATACGCAAGGGGTGCTAGGAGTCAGTTTACGCCTCGAATATGCAGACATATTTCGATAATTGATCTTAATCTTTGTGTTTGTCTTTTTTTGTGTAATGTGTCTACTATAATACTTATTCAGTTACGCCAACCTTCAAGCTAAGAAAATTTCAACCAGTCGAGACAGAACATTGGAGAGTCTTAAAAATAAGTTTGTCACGTCTATGTATCTCTTAATAACGATATTAAAAGGCTTTATCATCAGGTTTTTTTATGAAGTTGTAGTTAAATGCTAATAAGGCCTTATCATTGCAAAACATTGAAGTACTAGTTTTCAAGGTCTTATGAGTACAAAATATGCTTACAAAATTTTCTTATTCACTCTTAGTTACTATTTACAACTAAATTTTTAACTTAGTTACTTACTACTAAAATATTTTCTCTTTTTTAAAAGGAGGATGGCTTAGAGAGTGCAACCGTACTGGATTGGAGTAAGAACTCTTTGAAATACGTCTGCAGATTAGCTAGCTGTTTAAGGTTCAATATTCAAGCAAAAGCTATGACAGAACATTTACTTATGAGATGAAATCATGCAGCCTCGGTATTGTAAATTTACTAACATACAGGCTATATATACTTTGATCAGTATTGTTTAACGATTACTCATATTGCAACTTTAGTTTAATTTCTAAATGAATCATGGTAAATTTATAACGTTATAACTTCTGATACGGCCCACAATTTTGTTTTTTTCCTTTTTTTGCATTGAAACAGTTATAATAATTATTAATCAATGTGAGTTCTTATCTCACTAACTGCTTTGGCTTAATACATTATTAATAAAGCAGTTAGTGAGATAAGAACTCACATTGATTTACTTAAAAAGTGACTTGATCATGGGTAACTACATGTTGCATTATCGTGAGTATTATCTTAATCACTCTTCATTTTGTGTTTAAGATACAACTTGGCAGATCTGCCGATACAAATATTTTAGGAAGTCGAGCGACCTGGAGTTCCAATTTGGTGGTCTTTTTGCGGGCATGCCATCTTTTTCTGCCTCAGCCCTTGGTTCTGTTGATCCTTTCTCCTTTTTCCGTGACAGCCATGCCTTTAAGTAAGCCACAGTTCTCTCTCTCCAATCTGGAAAGAGAAGGGACGAGGAACGTGAGTGCGCAAGACAAATCTCACACAAGTATGCTCAAGGAACTGAATGAGAATTTATTCGAATTGTCGTGATTAAAAAAGTGTTAAGAGCTATGTTTGTAACAAATTATATTTATAAATACGATCGTACGTTTTTTTTCTACTATCGTACATTTTAAAATTTAAGTATACAGTTTACATACATGCATACTAAATAGGATTGTCGTTTTGTAAGATCACACCTTTAATAGCATACGTTTGAGACACTTTGAAAATACGATATTCTTAGAACCTTTAATCGTTGCAAAAATGAATTTGGCACAATGGTGCCAAAGTAATGTAATTATTTCGGAAATGTCCTATTATTTTTTTAACTCAAAGTCACACATTTGTGATTTATTTCTATTGTCATTAGTGAAAAAAATACTTAACATCACTTTGATCACAACAGTAATCGAGTAGTTATGGTGGTATTTTAAAATGGACAAAGCATTATTTGTATAAAAAAAACGGTTCTTAGCCATTTCGGAGTTACACAACTGTCTTTTCATATTTTTGGGCATGGCTCATCACTCGGAGATCTAAAAAAGTTTAAAGTGGTCGGAAACAGTAAAAAATTTAATATGTAAGACAATTAAGCCTAAAGCACTTTTCGGGAGAAAGACACACGCATTTTTAAGTTACTACATGTTTGAAAGGTAATTGTGGTCTTACGTAATAATTGAAGAATTTTTTGTTAAATTAGATATGATTGTTATATTTATGAATTTTTTCGACATTTTTGGTCTACTCTGGTTTGAAAAAAAGTATCACATAAGAAAGATATTTTTTCTTTTAGATTCTGCTAAAGAAAAATGTTTTAGATTCCTTAACTCTTAGATTCCTTCTACCAATAAATAATTTTAATTTTGTTTCATCAGGAATCAGGCGTTGGCCCAAATGCATTATTTGATCGTTTTTATATAAATTAAGTTGCTGACTGAGCATTGTGCTGTTAGGTTATACCACGTCATATGTATAAAGTGGTGTAAATGTGTCGTACGTTAAACTGACGTGAACCCAATACTGCTTACATTTCTATCTTATGTTGATGCACTCGTAGCGTATTTTATTCACCTCATTGTGTTATCTCATGTCCTTGTAATGGTCTTTCTTATACGTTATCTGCTAATATTTGCTTAGTATTTAATTGATTTATCAATGCTAAGGTTATGTTTCTATTAATTAGAATTTTAAGTCTTGAAATATTTCAATTAGAAAAATCAATTCAATTAACAACTAAGTTTTCTCTTATCTTATAATTTAATAAATTCGGTAAGGCTGAAAAAAATAAATTTTCACAAATAATTAAGATAAGAATTTTACAACTTTGCATTTATAGTGTTTTAACGATTTAAAGTTTTTCTTGACTAAGTTTAATTCCATGATCGTTGGTTAGCCAATGCTAGCGCAAAAGCAGTTACAAAATTTTACAAGGTTGACCACAACGATTATTAAAATCCTACACGAGAGCACATATGGTGATGATAATAATTAGGCTGCTGCTTTAAACGTCAGAACCTCAGTTGGCAGTCCTTTTTTTCTTGCTCCTCTACGATTCACTTTTAAGTCGAGTCTCAAGTGCTCTGGTTTGCTCCAGCTTTTCTCACATAGCTAAGTCATTAAAATGAGTCTTACAGAATGCACGACCTTGACATGAAGCTTGATTATCAAATTAAATCTAACATTCACTTAAAAGATGCAATCGACCACACTCCTTAACCTTTACAGTTACTGAAGAAGGTTCCAGCGAGCTAGGGATAATAACCCGCATCTTATAGCCCTAATTTGCTTAAAAAACATTGATAGTTGTCACCACTACTGCCAGATAAACATAGGTTAACCTATGGGAATATGACGACTCCATCAACTATGAACAAAACATCTAAAAAAAATTTTCAGCCATCTATATTTTTAACAACGTTCATTTGAAAACTGAAGTTATAACCTACTACACATGTGTACTGATGATACTCGACACTTTCAATTCGAGTTGCACATCGTTAATCTTAGTATACTTGCCATAAGCGCTCTAGTTGAAGAAGCAAACTTCGATTCCAAATTTCTTAAGATTTTATCCTGTTAAGGACGTAAATAAGAGTACGATAAGAATGGTGTGTGAAATCCCATGTCATATACTTAATGTTTATCTCTGCAAAACACAGAGTAAAATTCTAAAACTGTACAAAAGCAAATGCTTAGCTATCTCTAAATATCGAGCTGTTTACTTGCTTTTGCAATCGCGTGATGTAAAATTTACTTATTTACAAAGAAGCTACCGACGCAAAACTGGAACTACGTGTGCAATCTCCGAACAACCTCATACAATGCTGCTCTTACAATATTAATATCAATCGCTATTTATGCCATACATTATATTTTTTGTACAAGTAATAATTTACAGAGTAACTTAATTCCAAGAGTTGACCAGTCTTTTTTTCCTTAAAGCCACGTTAATTGTTAGGGTTTCAACGGCATGGTACGCATTACACCGTGGACCAGGGCACCGTTGTTCTTTACTATCTGCATTTCACGGTTAGCATAACACCAGTTGCCTATAGGAGCTATCAAAGTAATGAGGATATATAAAATCCACTACAAAGGTACTCGTTAATAAGTAGTAGAGCATGATCTTTAACCCAACTCCTCCAGGTTGTATGCAAGCGCTCTACCACTTTTCTACTCAAAGCTTCCTTGCAATAGTTCTAATGCTGTGTGCTGTATGCTATGATTTAAAACATACATGTCGCCAATATTACACTGTTGGCAGCACTGCTTAACTTTAATAATAAACCTTTTCTGATTATATACGGGATAAATTTGGATCACAGCTAACTTAATAATAAAAATATTTTGTTATGGCTGGGCTAAAAGAAATGTAAATTTGAGCATTTTGTGTCACATATGCTTTATTTTTGTTGTTATAACGACTTTGTGGCCCATTATCGTATGTAAACCTGTATGATAAAATAGAAGATGCTAAATAAAATCAAAGTGCATTAGGTATATCGATAGAGTGCGCGGTGGCTCAGTCGGCTAGGTCGTGGATTGGCACGCGGGAGACCACGGTTTGATTCCCGTCCAGTACGACTTTTCGGGCAAGTACCTCTGTGATTGTTCACATGTGCTTTTTCACCACGCAATGCTCCTCGAGAAGGGTATAGGCGACCTTCTCGCAGCAAAAGTTGCCTAATTTCCCCCTACCCCCCTCCCAGTAATGGGTGGCTTCCTTTTTCCCTCTTCCCTTCCTTCTCCAAAGTGCTAAGTGCCCATAGTAGTGCCCTTATTAAGGAGCCGAACGTAGAGCACTATAATATAAAAAAAAAAAGGTACATCGATAAAAATAATTAGTTTTCGATATTCAAAACTTTGTGTATGCTAATCTGAAATAAATTTTAACACAGTCACTAAGGTATCATCTGCTTTTGTAAACTTGTCTTGTAGCACTCCCATACAACTGTATTGGAAACTTTAGGTATTCTCAGAGTGCCCTTAATAGCAAGCTATCGGATAAATCCCCATAAATCTCCCAAAAACATTTAGACATTTTCAATTTACTAAAAGAAATTATTATAAAAGTTTATCAAATAAATGATACATTAAGGTATTCTAGCAATTCAGAAGAGCGAATTAAAAAGACCTTGTAATTAAAATTGGTAAAGTGCTTTCCTTACATAAAATAGATTGAGGTGTAAGACCTGGTCGTGGTAATAGTTTTTTCAATAGCCACGTAGAACAATTTTCCTGTAAACTAGTAGTTTTAACTGAAAATGATTTTCCTGGAAAAAACTTGTTATGGATGGCAAATGTCTATGAATCGAATCACTCATTTTGAATTCGATTTTTATTCTTTAATTAAGAAACTAAGTGGACTTTGTCTTTAATAAACTCAAGCCTTGATTCTGTTAACATAAATCGACTACACTTATAAATACGCGTGTTCCCGTATCGTTCAACAACTTGTCATTAAATTTTTATGAGTTTTGAGCAAGTGAATGGGTAACATTGAAAATGTTGGTAATGGTGCTGTAGGTTTCATTTGTAGTTGATACTCATTAGATTTTTTAACACTTTCTCCCTATTTTTTATTTTACATGGTTACATTTCAGTTACATTGGCAACATCATATGGTGACTAGGACAAAACAGAGGAGTATCGTTAACTTTATAGAGAATTGGCACCTTCTTAATGATTTTTCATCACATGGTACTTTTATTCTAAGATGGTATTTTTTTTAGAACCCAACCATGCACTTAAATGACGTGACGGCCATCATATTTAGCAGTAGTTCTCAATCGAGCGAGTGTAGGAAGGAACTAAGGATGTTGATAAGCATAGTAAGTACTTACTGCATTGCTCGGACTAATTGAACAAAGCCACTTAATTATAAGTTGTATTTATTCTTGTACACTTTTAATAGGGAGAACATATTATTTTATCGTTGAAAACTTAAAAATTAGAGAGTCATTGTGCAGGCTTCTTAGTGACATTATCAGCATGTAATGAATTTCCTCTATTTCCTTAATTGTTTCAAAATAAAAGGCTATTTTGGTTCTCTGGTTGTTTTTAAATGATTTAGCAAATTTATATATGTCTCTTAAGACGAGATTAGTAGCATAGTTGGACAGAACGTATTTTTTTAAAGTCCTTATTCTTGATTATGGTAATGCTCTTTGTAATAGCATTTAGACTTTAAATTTCGTAAGCTGGTCCTACTGTATTATATTGCCAATTTTTTATCTAGCAGTTAAAAAAAAATTTGTCAATATGTTTTAAATATTTAAATTGGCTATAAAATTCTCTTCTCAACGTATATATTTTATATATTATATTATATATATTTATGTTATATACACTAAACATTACTTTATTAGTTTTTGAGTGAATAAATTTCTTCAAAAATTACGCTGTGCAGCCCTAGAGAAGTTATTTAAGTTATGTCTGCAGGTTCCTCTAAAAAAAAATGTTTTGTAACTGTATTTCCAATTCTGATTATGCACTACCATTATTTACAAGCCAATTGTTATCTGTCCTCATTACTTTACATTCTTAACTAGTCAGCTGCATGGCTAGTGTGTTTATATATAGGATATAGTTTCTTATACCTGTAATTGAAAAAAAATTATTTTACTGAATGGGTCTATTAGAGAATGTTTTAATCTATAAGTTCCTTGTTATTTGGGATAAATTTAATGCACTGGATATAAAAAATCCTATAAGAGTTTCTGTGTTAGAAATACTGTTCCTTTTTTTCAATGAAGTAAAATTACTTACACATTTGTAGGAGTTCTCTTTAGTTATTCTATTTCTTAACTCAAAGTAGTGTATTTTCTTTAAGAGATTTATCGTGGTTCTTTTGGTGCTTGTGTTCTGCATGCTTTGAATTTTTCTTGTGTATTCCAATTTCTTACATTTTTTACGTTTAAATATTAGAAGTAACAATTTAGTTCGCAGATTTTTCCCTAATGTTCAGTTTTCTCTTTGTTTCGCCTTTTTACTAGCCAAAATAATTTCATGTTTTTACTGCTTTATAATTCCCAGTAGTTGAAATAAGCCCAAAAAGAAATATATTGAGAATACCTCATAAGTTCGTGAGGCCCTCTACAGGTAACCTCTGGAGGACCTACTGAGGCAACATGACGGGGCAAACAGTAGGTTCTTAGTAGGCACTAGTGGTCGCTTAGCGTGCATTGCGCGCAATAATTGAATTATTTTAACGATGATACTTTAAGTAAATAATCGAAAAAATTTAAGTAAAAGAGCTATTGTCTTGAAATACTATAAAAATATTATAAATCCTATTTTATTATTATTCTAAAAGAAATGTAAAT
>NW_019379784.1:241463-302583 GCF_000648655.2 Copidosoma floridanum | reverse complement strand
TGCTCACAAAGCGTCCAAGGTTTTTTCTTATCGTGATGTGATTGGTTAAAATGAAGATCACGTAATTCTGATTCAAATGATGTTTGCAGATTATGAAAATAATATTCTAAATATTCTGAGTCAATATCTTAAGAACAGTGAGACTGATATGTTGTTTTGAGGAAAAATTATTTGTTATAAAAAAAACTATATGTTATAAAAAATAATTTGATTTTTGTCAAAAAAATCTTAAAAATAATTATCTTTGATGAAGCTTCAGGGGTTGGTGCCTGGAGTATACAGGGAGCTAAACCCCATGGTTCTTAAAAAAAGAAGAATATCACGTGACTGGAGCCTTTATTCGTTACATAATTGCAATCACATTCGTTACATAAAAGCAATTGTCTTAGTCTAATTGTGAGGGGTTTAAATCAAAAGTGCAATTTGGAAAAATAAAAAAAAATTTTAATGCATGAATAGCATCAAATTTAAAATGTGGATTCAATAATTTTTTGAGAGTAAACATAAATAATTATAAAAGGCTGGGGTTTGAAGCAAGAAGAATGCAGAGGGTGAAGTCCCCTTGTAGAAAAATTTGATACGAGAAATGAGAAGCTACATGAGCAATTGGCATTAAAACTTAGCAAGGATCTCAGCTGAGAACTCTTTCGTGATCTCAGGTGAAATCTATCGGCAGTAACCATATCTATCGTAAGTATTAACCATAAAAATGAGTAATAAAAAATCAATCATCAAATTTTTCTAACAGTTATAATGTTTCTAGAACTTGACACAAATAGCGTTATTATCGTGCGATGATCACGAAAGAAATCTATCAAAAATCTATCACGATCATCACGCAATTATCATGAGTTTCTCAAGCGATAATGTGGTGACACTGGCGTGATGATTGCGCGATAAATTTAACAAGTATCTAATAATCGTATCGAATATCGTTTGAACATAAGGTGAGCTTCGCTTGACATTTGTTGACCAGAGTTCACCCGATATTCCCATGACTTTCACATGATACTCCTATTATTTATACTTAACAATCAGCTGATTATTACCAGTTGCATATCAGGTGATGATGCCCTGAAAATCAGGTAATGATCATGTAAAAATCAGGTAGATATCAGGTGAATATCATGCCAAAATGTAGGTTAGTATCAGCTGATTATCATCTGACGTTCAGCAACCATGTATGTATAATGAATCAGTGCCTCTGTAAATTTTTCGCTACAAGCTATTTATCTATTCGGTTAAAGTTGTGAAGTTTGGCAAACGATAAGAAGTCTAGAAGCCCTTGGTAACCGTGGGTATTTTAGAAGGACGGTCAATAAATCGATTTTTAAAAACAATTCATTGATTGTAGGGACGATTCAATGATAGAGCAATTTTAGTATCACAAGAGCAGTTTTTTTCAATAAAAACTTCTAGAAAGTATTTTACACCATCGGAGAATTGACTTGTGAAATGATGCCTAGCACAAGAAACTTAATTTTGTTTTTATTAGCAGTATAAACTTTTTGTATTTTCGAAAATAACAGTTTTTAATGCGTTGAATAGAATAATTTGTGCATTTAATTTTAGAATTTTTGCAGGCTGGGATGGTGTTGATCAAGTTTTTAATCAATCTACGTCAATGTTCTTTATCAAAAGAACCGTAACCGTCATTATATCCGACCACATCTGATCAGATGTTCCGAACAGACCAGTTTCATAATTCCAAACTTTTCGGGTGGTTCTTCTTTACCGAACAAACCTTATTTCTACATTATAAGATGCAGTTCGAGATTTTCAAGATTCGATTGTCTGGATAGGAGGAGATTATAGAATTAGATTTTTATATAATGGATCCTCATTAGCCTGTACTTTAGCTCCTCCCTACATGTACACATGATCAAAATCTATAGGTATTTGATATTCTAATGTGATGAATTACTTTATAGATAAATAAAAATATTACAATACCTTTGTTCAAAACTGAGTTGAAAATTACACCGTTACCGTTTTTTGCACTACCAAAGAAACAAAAAGCATACGATCTTAACGCAACCAAAGCTTGAAGGGGAGGAAATTGGTTTCTACTCCTAAATCAACAAGATGCTCCCAGGTAGTTGGGTTGGTGAAAATGATCATCAATATTGCGGAGATTGTTTATTAAAAAACTTATAAAGCACTAACCGTACTGGAACATTTAAGTGTTGTATTAGAGTGTGATGAAAATTCGTTGTTTTGTTTCTCTCGCACTCCTTATACATCAGGTGTCTGTCGACCAAAGCTTGATGTATAGTTAGGTCTGAGTTAGAGAGAATGCCTATGGAAGGCCTACCATTTGCACCATCTTTTTAACTCAGTAGGCACTTGCCATGTAAGTAGGTTACCTACAGAGGGCCTACCAATTGCCACCTTATGACTTTCTATAGGGGAGAGGCATGGAAATCAGCTGAATTAGAGTAAAAAAAAAAATTTCATACTTGCAGTGAATTACATTCAAGCTCACTACGCATAAATTTCAGACGAATGGTTGTGTTATGTTAATAGTGTTGATGTTGTTTAAGTTTTGTTTAACTATTGACACTCGAGTTTCATGGCTTGTGTTTTTTGCTTTGACTTGACATGTGCTTGTGTTTTCAGAAAATATGTACATCGTACGTCACTTTCATCTTGCGACAATCAAAACTTCTGCATATGTTGACGTTAGTGCTGACCATTCAGATCTCTGAATGTGACGTACAGAATAGGAAGAAGGTGAAAAGTAGTTACTTTTGTAATTTGTAATTTCGTATGAATTAACACGTAGAGCCAAGAAAGGTTACTACTTGGGATTTTCAAGAAAGAATGGAGTTTTGTAAAATTCTTTTTCGTATCGTGCCCCAATTAAAAAAAAAATTTTAATAATTTTTAGTTACGATTCATGCCTCTTTGTTAAAATAAAGCTCCTTAGTTTCTAATTTGCTTATTTTATAGTGCATACCAACTATTAACCACGATCTAGACTCATCATCCCAAATCTGGCTTCGCTATTACTATACAGTCCACTTTGAAACATTCTGCTATCAAAATTGTGATTCAAATAACATATTGTCCGTGTCGAATTCTTTATGACTCAATTAAAATTCAAGCCATAAATTCAATTTTGATTCGTTTATGTCTCAGAATTGTTATTTTGTTAAGTTTTTCTGCGAAATTGTAAAAAACTTTTGTGGATTTTCTTTGCCGATTTAGAGGACTGATTTTCAAGGTGGAATAATCAAATCAACTTTTTCAAGACTTTACGTTTAATGGTCTTGTGTGTTTCTTTTATTAGCAATAACAGTAGAGTAAACAAAATATAAAAAAATTAAACCATATAATAATAAGAGAAATATCTGGTTACAAAGAAAATTAGTCTGATAAAAAAATGTCAGTATGCCAGTAAATCCAGTTTGATAGATTTACGCCGTATTTCTCGAAATATTTCTCTAAATAATAGCGAATAAAGATTTCAATGTAACTTTGAGATAATGTCAAAAGACAACAAAAAAACTATTGGTCTTTAACGAAGTAACATAAAGAGAAACAAGCAAAATTTTGACTTACCAGTCGTTCAGCAGCAAAGGCGATTCAGCAAAAAAATTACAAGCCAAACGGAACTATGCAGAGAGTCCTTTGCAATACCACGAAAAAAACAATTCGCATGCGTGAAATTTAGTAGCTATGAAGAAGCGGCTACTTGCTATCCGTGAGACAACCAAGTGAGGAGTAGACCGATTGGCTCGAGTCGCGAAGGCAGGTAGTCCTGCGTAGGCTTAAGGCAGATGAGCAAGGGTGACACACACATAAGTGAAATAAACTACTCATGTAAATACAATTAAATTGGATAGTTAAAATCATGCGTTTGCCACTCCGCACCAGTCAGTAGCCGACTGAACCTCCTCAAAGGTGAAAAATAACCATTATCCCTGAAAGGCATCTTCTAATCTGAACATACCATTTGCCTAGACGCAACACATTGTCAATAATAAAATTCAAAACACAAAAAAAAAACTAACTAATAACTTGCGCAGATTTTTTTATACAATGTCACTTCAATAAATGTTCATAAGAGCCAATCGCTCTCAATAATTTCGCAACAAGCAATAGATTAATTTCTTAAAGTTTAAGTAGCAAAATAAAGAAAAATTACAATAATAAAACTAACGAAATATAGTAAGTAATTTAAAGTACAATAGCAAATTAATTTAAGCGAAACGAACGAAAAGCTTTAAGTGAAACTAAATGAAAAGGCTAAGCAAATTTAAAATAATTAAATATTAAAATTATTTCGCAAAATAAAGAAAAAAAAAATTAAGTGTCTAAATAGACGTCTTCTTAATTCCGTAGTTGAGATTGCTCAGCATCATATTGAGTCTGATCAACTTGACGATTGGTCGAGTGAAGGTTGAGGTGGCAGTTTTGATTGAGACGACTTGGACCAATCCATCAGAGCCAGGATTAACTTCAGTAATGCACCCGAGTGGCCATTTAGTTGGTGGCGTGAGCTCGTCCTTTAATATGACCAAATCAAGTAAATGACCAATACTGGTAAAACACTTGGGTTGAGCATGTTCATCGTAAGGCTCTGGGTTTGAGAGGAGAACAGAGCCAACTAAGAAGTGTGCAGGTGTTAGAGCAACCACATCTTCAGCATTCTTGATAAGTGGGCAGAGTGGCCGTGAATTGAGGCAGGCCTTAATTCGAGATGCCAGGGTTGAAAGCTCTTCGAAGGTTAGCGTGGAATCACCGATAACGCGCTTGAAATGGTATTTAAAGCTGTGGACTGCAGACTCCTATAGGCCACCAAAGTGGGGTGCTCGTGGTGGGATAAACGACCACTCAGTGCCTTGAGCTGCCACGCTCTCAGTTACGCTGTTGGCAAACGCAGAACTGTTCTTAAATAAGGACTGCAGTTCCTTGAATGCGCCCTTGAAATTAGTAGCATTTTTAGAGTAGATTTTTGAAGGAACTCCTTGACGTGCACAGAATCTTCCATAGGCTGCAAGAAAGGCATCAGAAGTTAAATCTAAAACAATTTTCACATGAACAGTGCAAACGACTAAACAAATAAATATAGCAACATAGCCCTTAGTGGACTTCGATCCTCGTCCTTTTGAGAATAAAACTGGAATTGGTCCAGCGTAGTCTAAGCTTACTATTGAGAACGGTCGACTTGGTGTTATTCGAGCAGCTGGCAAAGGAGACATTTGCTGTTTAAGATCCTTTGCCTTGGGTCTGGAGCACGTGATGCAGCGTTGATACACTTCTGTAGCAACATGCAAGCCGTGCGTAATCCAAAACGTACAATAGAGGTGAGAAAGCATGAGTTGCACGCCTTCATGCAGTGTGGCTCGATGCGCTTTTTCAACGATCCTCTTGACTATCGAGCAGTTACCAGGCAATACGATTGGATGCTTTTCATTGTAAGGCAGCAGCGAATGGTAAAGTTGACCTTTCACACGAATCAAGCTGCAGTCGTCTATGAATGGACTCAGCCTGGCAAATGAACTGTGCTTATGGACCGGCTTTCCAGACAGCAATAATTTTTTATCATTGAGAAAATGATGCGATTGTATGGCTCTAAAATAAACAACAGGGGCCAAGCTACATTCTCTATAAGTCAAAGTATACGACCTTTCCTCCACTGAATCTTGAACTGAGCGCAATTTCCAACGAAAACAATATGCCAAGATTTTGATAATCTTGCTTAAGCTTGAAAATTTCTGCAAAAAAAGCAGACATTCAAGTTTAGATGTTTGAGGGTCTTTAGCCGAGTCCCTTTTCTAAGTAGTAATGTGTGCATAGACAGTTTGCTTCAACGAATCAGCTGGTGGCCACTTTGACTCAGCCTCCTTTAACCAAGAGGGACCATGCCACTATTGAGAGAATAAAGCCAGGTCAACTGGAGAGACACCTCTTGTTGCACAGTCTGCCGCATTATCCACAGAACAAACATGCCTCCAACGTGCTTCTGGTAGTGAAGTCTGAATTTCACTGGTGTGGTTGGCTACGAAGGTCTGCCACTTGGAAGGATGACTCTTGAGCAACTCTAAAACCACTTTAGAGTCCAACCAGCAGTTGATGCTGGATGGTAAATGCCTTGAATTTCTTACGTAATGACAGATTAAGCGGACAAGCAGCGTAAATGCACAGAGTTCCAGCCTTGGTACAGTTTGAACCTTGGTTGGAGCCAGCTTCGATTTGGCAATGAGTAGTGAAGAGGATTACCCTGGCGAGACCGCATAGATTAATGCAGCGTAGGCTCTCTTTGAAGCATCAGCAAGGCCGTGTAAGTGCCAAACGTCCTTTTCTGCAGAGCCAAGCCACCTGAGAATGCGAATAGACGAAATGGCGTATAATTCATCGAGGAATTGCATCCAGCGTTGCTCCAAGGTTTTCGAGACTGGTGTGTCCCAGCCTAAGTTATCAAGCCAAAGATCCTGTAATATAATTTTTGCCGTAATCATTGTTGGAGCCAGCCAGCCCAGCGGATTAAATAATCTTGCAATTTCAGAAAGAATAGAGTGCTTTGTAATAACAATTGACTGATGAACCAAAGCGATTTCAAAAATAAAACAATCAAACTTTAGCACCCATTTAAGGCCTAAAGTTGATATCACCTTGTCGAGTTTTACTTTTACCTCATCAGGAGTTACTGACTTCAAACCTTGAATTATTTCAGCTTTGTTTGCGGCCCATTTTCTTCAAACCATTTTTGCAGATAACAACAGCTTGATTATTTGATCTTGGTGCTGCAGAATGTCCTCCATCGAGTCAGCTCCAATAAATATATTATCTACATATAGTTGGCGTTGTAGAATAGGAACAGCCTCAGAAAACAGGTAAGCTCCATCTTCAGCAAGTTGCTTCATCACACGAAGTGCAAGAAAAGGAGCAGCCGCTGCGCCGTAGGTTACCGTGATACATCTATAATCTTGTGTCAGTTGATCAAAGGCATTGCACCTCAGCACTCTCTGCCAGTCCGCATCCTCTCGATGCACTAGAATCTGTTGAAACATCTTTTTAACGTCTGTAATACAAGCAAATTTTTTGTAAAAACGCCAATTTTTTAACATGACAGATATATCGGCTTGGAGTTTTGGCCCAGGAAGTAAGATATTGTGAAGGGACTGATCATTTGAAGTTTTTTGCGAAGCATTGAAAACAGTTCTCATTTTACTAGGCTTTTCCACTTGAAGAAGGGGAAATATGATGGGGTAAATATATACAAGGGCGAAAAAGCTGAGCTTTGGGAACGAACTCCATGTGCTTGGGATCTATGTACTCCTGCATGAAATTTGAATATGCTTTAAAAAGCTGAGTATTTCGTGTGAAACGTCTTTCAGAAGATAAAAGACAGGTCTTAGCAGCAATTTTTGATTCGCCTGGCACTGGCCTTTTCGAGAAGAGCAAACGAACAATAAATCTACCCTCATCATCCCGCGAATGAGTACGTACAAATAAGTGTTCGCAAAATTCTTCCTCTTGTGTAAGGCAGGATTCTCGATGGATATCCTCAAGCTCCCACAACTTACTGACAAGCACCGATAGCGACGGTTCAGTAATTGTGTAAAAAACATGCACCTCTTTCTCGCTAAACGAGTTAGCGTCCGACAAAAGAGGGCACGTCAATAGCCAGCCGAAAACCGAATTAGGTGCAACGGGCGTTTCAACTGCTCCCTTAATCAGGCCACTTAAAATCAATGCAGGGTAAGCGTCTGCTCCTAAAACGCAATCGATTTTGGCCGGGGAAGCGAGTTGAGGGTCTGCAAGTGGCAGGGTTTTAATATGAGCCCAATCTCTCAAATCCTCTGTATTTTGGGATAAAAAGCGCGTAAGTTCGTTAAGAACTATTGCCGTAATGTTAAGAGAAAACTTAGGATCTTGCTTTGATTTTACCACACAGTTTGTCTCCATGCTAGCTTCTGCTGTCGATTCAGCGCCGATGCCGACTATCGATAGTGACGTGCGTTTAAACTTGAACTTGAGTTGCAAAGCTACGCGTTGAATTATAAGACTTCACTCCAAAGCCAGGTCTATGAGTGCACAAATCGTAAGTAGATGCCCTTCAATGATTAAAATCAAAATTCGAGCGGTAGCTAGTAAAGTTACAGATCCCGCTGAACAAAGATTTTAATGTAACTTTGAGATAATGTCAAAATACAACAAAAAACTATTGGTATTTAACAAAGTAACATAAAGAGAAACAAGCAAAATTTTGACTTACCAGTCGTTCAGCAGAAAAGGCGATTCAGCAAAAAAATTACAAGCCAAACGGAACTATGCAGAGAGTCCTTTGCAATACCACGAAAAAAACAATTCGCATGCGTGAAATTTAGTAGCTATGAAGAAGCGGCTACTTGCTATCCGTGAGACAACCAAGTGAGGAGTAGACCGATTGGCTCGAGTCGCGAAGGCAGGTAGTCCCGCGTAGGCTTAAGGCAGATGAGCGAGGGTGACGCACACATGAGTGAAATAAACTACTCACGTAAATACAATTAAATTGGATAGTTAAAATCATGCGTGTGCCACTCCGCACCAGTCAGTAGCCGACTGAACCTCCTCAAAGGTGAAAAATAACCATTCTCCCTGAAAGGCCTCTTCTAATCCAAACACATACAGTTGCTCTTACACTTATAAGCTTTTTACAATAAACGCAAATTCACATGGGTGAATGGAAAATTTTGGGTAAGTTCAATCAGTAATTATCTAAGAGTGAATAAATAGTTATTCATAATCTGCAAATGTCATAATAGTCTACTTCATGAACTGACATCTAATTTATATTTTTTTCTCTGAACTGGTGAAATTAAATAGTTTTGTATCTTTTTTATGGGCTACTTGTGACGAAAACTGTAATACTTTCTACCTATCCTATATTTATAAGAACCTTACATACCTATTCAGTGTTAGCATACCTACCATGACAATCATAACTCGATTTCATATAAGCATCCGTTTTTACTTTAAAAGATGAAAATTTTTCTGACAAGTTAAAGTAATATACAGTTAGTTGTATTTAAATTTAAAACAAAGACCACTATTTATACTTTATAGTTACAGTGGAAATTTTCTATCAATGGTAACCTTATCGCTATACACCTTCACTGTTGTGACTATATGATGTGACTTTACACTGAAATGAACTTTATTTGTTAATTTTAAAGGACAAATATTCTTATCCTACAGCTTTTTATGGATTGAGATAAAACTGTATGCACTTAAGTGTACCAAAGAGTCTGAAAATGTTTGAATACTCAGTCCCGAGATCACTTTTTAGTTTCTTGTTGAATCATATAAAATAGTACATTATAATTAATGTTATTCTTATAACTAGAAGCATTCCTATGGAGTAAAAATCTGCTGTGTGAATCAGAATGATCTTGCTGAGGCGACCATTAAGTGGAACATGAAAGGAATAAGCGTTTGTTAATGAAAAGTACAGCTCTTACTACTTATTATTAAATAGAAATTTGACAAAGTGTTTGATCTATCATACGATCAGCTGGTTATTAGAGGCCATATATGACAGTCAATTTATAATAATGTCCAAAAACTAAAAAACCATGTTACATTACTATCAATTTCTTATTAATTTTCTGTTTAAGTGAACTGTTTTTGTGACCATAGCTCTTCAGTTGCGAATTAAAACTATTGAAGTAGATCAAAAACTTGATATTACTATGGTATTTACATTGAATGTTGAAAAAAATGTAGAATAACTTTCTATTCACAATTTTACTTCTTTTTAACTAATGTAATGTATAAAAAACTTTACAAAGCGTTTGGAAGACTCAAAATGTGTATTTTGAGTTTTGCACAAGTTTTAGCAAAAGAAAGTTATGACATCTGCATTTATATGTGACCCTTCATATACTTCACTGTAAGTGTTATTATAAGCTTATAATGACAAGTCTTAAATAATAACTGTTTGAGTTTTTCTCTGTATTTGTATGCAAAAAATTCTCTATGTTATTTTTTTTTAACCCAAAATTGACGTTTAGTAATGGATATACCAAATATTTCATTGAAAGTCTGTTCAACTCCCATTTTACTTAAATCAGACGTTTCTACTTAGTATAAATTTGTGATGTTGATAAAGTGTTAAGCAATTCAGTTTTTTTTTGGATCAGTTATTGAACCTATAGACAAAACTTTTATGCAGAATAATCAAGGCTGATTTCATAAGGTTATAGAAATAATAATAACATACAATCTTTTAAAAGTACTTTTACAAAGACTATTGTAAAAGGACCATGACAGATATTTATATGTTATAAATTTTGGTGGCAAGGGTCCCAGCCAATACGTGCAGTTAAATCAGTTTTTACGTTTAAAAAAATACCATTAACAGCTTCATCAAGTTTTTTAAGCCATTGTTTCAAAATTTATCGAGACAAAATCTAAGTGAAATATTAAGTCTTTCTTAAAATAATATATCCTTAGTATTACATAAGGTTTTTCCAAACATAATCAATAATTTTTTAATTGCCAACTAGAATTTATCTAAATGCATTATGGACTTTTTATTTTTCAGTATGAAAATATGGGTCTATGTGAGACTCAGAAAGAACAACAAAATTTCAGTTCAAGACATTGATTAAAACATTAATACATAAACAATTTTTATGCAAAAATTGTAATACCTTGCGTAATATTGGGAGTTTTCTACATGTAATAAAATTTTTTAGCTCAAGTTTCAATTATCAGTCTCCTAAATATTTTATTCATTGCCACTATTATCGAGGGTTAGCAAATAAATATGGTTTTGTATGCCATGATGTAATTACGATCCTCATAAATAAAAAAAAATCAGGCGCGCGTCTTCAGACCCCTGGCAGATGTGAAAATTATTACTTAAATGTTGTTAAAGTCAGTACAACAAAAACTAAAATAATAAAATATAACCTTTTTTTAATAGGGCTTTAAGAATTGGATATTAAAATAGTAAAGATCTTATTATCATTACGTACTTCAGCACGCGCGTGCATAAAATACAATTACTTATACATACTACTTATGTTACAGGGGATTTGTGCATTTTAAGTGCTTTCATATATGCTATGATACATGTATTAATGTATTAACAAAGTGTTGGTCATGTTATGCAGAAAGAAACCAAAATTTTTACCATACTGCCCCGAAACAAATGTAATTTTTTTTCAGTTACGCAAAACGAAATTTCTTTTATTTAAAACTACTATTCATGCATTGAAGGACGTTCATTACAGTTAATGGGAGAATAAAGAGAGTGCAGTAAGGGGGGAGTGGGCATGCGGCAGCGCTGGCAACTATTTTGAATGCATTTTTATACCTATTTGTAGGCGTCTGACACTGTTTTTTTTTTTTAACTGCAAAACTAACTTGTCTATCTCTCTGAGAATTAGGAATAAGACCAGTATTATGGTATTGTGTCATGCAAATAAAAATTGGAAAAATTCTACATACCATTTTCTTATAAATTCCATTTTTAAGTGACTCCTCCATAAGGTTACGTGTTGAATTTAAGTTCTCTTAACATTCAGTATTTAAAAAACGGTGTTGTAAAACGATCTAAAACTTAACATGTAACTTTCTTACATCATTACGAGCATCCTGTTAAAATTTAAGGAAGATTGTACAGAAAACGCTGTGTGATGAACGTCCTTAATATGACATGATACATGTACAACTAATTCTTGTTGGAATCATTGTATCAAACAAATAGTAACTTTTTAAATACTTTGGCTACCATGAAGTAGAATAATTCACTTTATCTGATTAAGGTTAGAAAAAAACAATAGACTTATAGCTATTTTTTATTGTAAAGTGGTAGTTTTTCATTAAACTCGTTTTTCATAATTATTTATAACTTTACATTCAAATTCACCCATGCTTATAATTATTTTCTACTAATCTTGAAATTAATAGTAAAAATATAGATTTTGGCCACGTGACAGTTATTCTTATAATACATGATGAAGAACTGAAACTAAATCAAGAAATAGCTACAATATGTAGGATGTAGCTTTGGCTTCAAGATATGGCTGAAGATTTTTGAAATTATGGCTATTGTTTGAATGAATTCGTGTAACATATATTTTAGCACCTCAAAATTTATTTTCCATACGTGGAGTTGTTTTTGGCCTATAAAGCTTCTTTTTTGAGTCACGATTGTTTTTCTTATTTTAAAAATTTATGTTGTAACAACTATTTTTCGAAAATTTTGTCAATATCTGTACTACTATTCGAAATATGTCATACTGATTAAAAATAAACCAGAGTGTGGGACTTGGACTACCCCAGTAAGAACAAAGTTCTCGCATGTATGTATAAATCACATGTATACTGTAAAATACAAGGTTCGATGGATTTTTTTCACAGAATCCAGTGGTACACTTATGTCTTCCTACCTAACTCATCTCTTCTTGTGTATCACGATGTTTTTTTCCCTTTTATGAAACTTGTGAGACTTATTACTTTTTCTAAATCTAGCTTCCTTTCAAGAATATGGCAAATATCTGATATTTAAAAAATATGCGCACGCAAGACCAAGGATAATCATTTCTACATTATTATTATCCTGTACTACACGTAATATAACTTTTCCAATGATTTTTACTCTTTATTTCATGAAGTTACATCGAAAACATTAAAAATTGTGTTTAAGTTCATATATAACTCAACGCCTCTGATTTTGTGCGTAACAATATTTTTATTACCTTCAGAAAACCTGTAAAACTTGTTATTACGGCTCTATCTTGTTTCCTTTTAAAAATATGGCATATTTTGTAAAGTTTGGAGGTTATACCATATTATAAATTCCCGTGAAGTCAATACTCCCAATCTGCATCGATCTGTCATGTATGCAAAAGTTATTTGTTCATGTACTTTATTAAAATAATTATATTAACCTTTGTGTATCGTATTAATATTAACTAATATTCTCCGTACAAATTCGTGCAGGTGAACATGTAAAAACTTGCACCGTAAAAATAGAAAGTACACGCACACATACGTATCAGACATGTACACTTTGATTGTTGCATTCAGACTTCTGTAAACAAGTTACAATCACATGCATACGCGCACGTATACATTAAGTACGAAGACACTGCACACAGTAGCACACTATGACACAGCAATAGGAATATGCTTATCACTACACTTAGCATGCGCACACACGCTTTCTCTCTCTATTAACTCTAATAATTTAAATATTTAAATCTGCCACCCACCTGCTACAGGTTATATGATTGTGGCACCTGAGCTTATATGGGTGTAAGAGAGGTGTGTATGCATGTTGGCCTTAAAAGTGCTCCTATTTATTAAAAAAGTATCCGTTTGGAAACATTTTTATTTTATTTGATTTGTAAAATATTCTACTTAATTTTTTTTTTATTCTTTTTTTTTTTTTTTTTAGCCAGTGAAAACAAAAGTGCACGTTTTCCCTTACAATTTCTGGCTGATGGGTCCCTGCGATGGCTGGCTCTCTCCCACACTTTCTCTGTGTTGCCATTACTGCTTTGTCATCCCTCTCCCTACAAAATTACGGTTTTTTCTTACGCTTCTTGTCTGATGGGTCTCCGTTCCTAACCATCCTTACACACAAAAAATACATGGGGAGTATATATCTCATTGTAACCCATGATAAAGAACTTCGTTCTAAAAAAGTTTCTCTGACTTTTTCTTTTCAACATACACTTGAAAAATAAGAAAATCAAGGTTATGTTTGTGTATAGTCTAGATGGTCCAGCTCCTTTTTATTTTTCGCATTGATCATGTAGTTTCTCTGAAGAAAAGCCCTGCAAATTGTTATTGTAGGTAAATCTAGCTTACTTTTCTATGTATGACTGTAGATTAAGTTTTGAGAGGTTGTGACAAAAATTCTTCGAAGTTTAGGTTAATGTATTTATCAATTTCTCAAACACTGGATAAAAAAGAAAATTTTTATTACTCGTTCTTTATTAGATACAGTCAGAAAAGGAAATAATGAAGGTTATATTTGTGCAAAGTCCAATCCCTTTATATTTGTGCACCTTGACCATGTAGTTAACCCTAGTAAACTCGTAATAATGTAAAATAACGTTCAATTGTCGTACTGTTACATTTCGTATTTATTAAAAAACAAAACGACGTATCAGCTGTTGGGACAATGTCCTGGCTTTCATCCCGTACAAAAATCTAATTATGTACATTAAGTTAGTCTCCTTTTTTAATTGACTTAACGAGAGACCTATAATAATTTTTCAATTTCTCTGAATCTTGTTGTCTATTAATATTATTACTCAATTAATGTATATTTAACATGTCGGAAAAAAGGCGCTTTTTATAATTTTATTCTGTGTTATTAATTCAGAGAATCATTTGATTTTACTATTATAGAATTTTCAAAAATGTTTTATTGCATTAATGATTAAGGTTTCACTCGTAATAGTAAATAAACTAACTACATCTCGAGTTATAAGAGAGTAATCAGGTGAAATGATAACATCTTTGTTTATTTTTTATTTCCTAACTATTTTTTATGTGTGATTTCGCCAGCAGAATATTCTTAATCAGACAATCAGAAAGACATTAAAAAAAATTTTAAGTAGTAAATTTGGTGTCGAGATAATGATACGGATAAAAAAGTCTTTTTCGTTTATTTTTATCAGTCCATAGTATTTAGATTTAAAGTATTTTTCATGAATATCTTTGTGAAACTTATTTCGTTTATTAAAAATACTCTATTGATCCTACTTGCTTACAAAATTTTTTGTATCTTTAATTAATTATGGTGAAGGATTCTTTTTTAACTGTGAATAATATTTATCGTCACCTAATAATTAGTCTACTTTATTAATGTAAGCTTCTTCTTTAATGATAACAGTGACATTACCTTTGTCTGCTTGAGTAATTAAGATGTGTTTAGTCTTTTTAAGGAAAAAAATAAATAAATTTATTGAGGAATTTTTAGATAAAAAAATTGATACCTTAAAAAACATAAATTTGATTGATAATCACAATAGAAACGAAAATAATGTAAAAGTTAATCATCATAACACTTAATCTACAGTCATAAAATCAATAATGAGAGAATATAAGAAGTGGTAAGTCGAGCATGACTTTGTTTCAATAATAAACAAAACTTCCAATATTTCAACGTCATGCTGACGCGATCCTTAGCGCAACTAATAACAATGTACAAAGAAATAAATTACAACATTAAATATAACAAATAGCAAAACATTAAAAGTGATGTATAAATACAAATGCGACTGTTAGGATAAAACATAACACTGCAAGTGGAGCGATGAAACATTATTGCATAGTTACAAATTTATGAAAATGATTGTTTGGTAAAAAATTTTTTTATTCAAAAGTAACATCATAGAATGTATGTATGTAAAAAGCAGAAGACTGTATGTGATAAAGTTAACGTAATATAAAACTAAGTATCACAAAGGTGTACAAACATAAAAATTAGATAAAATATTCGAGGATGTTGAAAAACCAAGAAACATACTAAACTGAATACGACGTATAAGACATATAAGACACGTTAGAAACGTATTAAACTGCATAATATACATGTAAGGAATTGATTGAAAGTAATTACGAGTCATTTTTGTTAAATATCTCGTAAGAAATTTTTATGACAAACATTTAATTTACTAGTGTCTAGTTATCTATTAACATTGTTTTCATAAACAAAAATGTATACTATTTCAGAAAATTCGCGTTTATACTTATTTTTCTTTTGGTCAGAAATTTTTACATTATCAAAATCAAAAGTGTGTTTGAATTGAAGTGAATAGAAAGCAACGACAGATTTATTATCTTGTTTTTTAAGCATCCGTAAGTGCTTACTCATGCGAATGTCAAGAAGTCATGTGAAAATTCCATATTAGCCTATATGCGCTATGTAGATAATTGTTTTCTTATTATAAAAACATCACATATTCACTAAAATTTGAATTAGTTTGATAAATATAATCCGTTCTTACAGTTAACAGTAGACAGAAAAACTTTTAATTCTATTCCATTTTTAGACGTATTAATCACACGTATTTCTGACTCAGCATGTGTAATAGACCATAAAACCGTAACATAAGACCGTGATATAAAAAACCATTTTCCTCTGGACGCCTATTAAGTTTTTTCAAGCATAATCCGAATTGCCAAAAAAAACAATGACTTATTTTTTAATTGATAGAATTTTCAAGCTAACGGATCCTGAGCTTAGGTCAAAAAACATCCGGAAGGTTACAAGAATCCTTGCTGACAATGCATACTCCTGTTATTTTGTTGAAAAATATATCAAAGCAAGAATTAGCTTACGTAATAGACTATATAGTAAATTGAAAAATACAACATTTGATGAAGCCCGTTACTGTTCTGAAAGACGTAACACTAGTCCTAGAACTCTCTTTATTGTACGCCCGTACTTCCGATCTTTTGAAAGTTATTTAAGTAAGATTTTTTCTGAATCTAACATTGAGGTAATTTTTTCTAGTTCATGTAAGCTTACTGATTTTCTCAGATTAAGTAAAGATGAAATTCCTACACTGGAAAAGGGGTCCATATATTACTTAATTTTTTGTGAATGTCGTACTTGCTATGTGGGTCAGAGAAAGAGACTTCTTGACATTTGTATGAGTACTTACGGATGCTTAAAAAACAAGATAATAAATCTGCCATTGCTTTCTATTCACTTCAATTTAAGCATACTTTTGATTTTGATAATGTAAAAATTTCTGACCAGAAAAAGAATAAGTTTAAACGCAAATTTCCTGAAATGGTATATATTTTTGATTATGACAACAAGGTAAATAAACAACTACACAGTAGTTAATTGAATGTATTTAAAAAAAATTTCTTACGAGATATTAAACAAAAAGTAAGTCATAATTACTCTTGATTATTTATTTACATTTGTACTATACATTTTCATACGTTTCTTACGTGTTTTATACGTCTTATGTGTCACATACAGTTTAATTTGTTTCTTAGTTTTTCAACATACTCAAATATTTTGCCTAATTTCTATGCACACTCACCTTTGTGATACTTAGTCTTATTTTCCGCTTACTTTATTATAAACAGTCTTTTGCTTTTTACCAACGTACATTCTATGAAGTTACTTTTAAATAAGAAAATTTTTTACGGAGAAATCATCTTTGTTTATTTGTAATTATGGAATAAGTTTTCATCGCTCCAGTTGCAGTGTTATATTGTGTCCCAACAGTTGCATTTGTATTTATTCATAACTTTTTATGTTTTGGTTCTTGTTATATTTGATGTTGTAATTTATTTCTTTCTACATTGTTATTAGTTGCCCTGAGGATGGCGTCAGCATGACGTCGAAATATTGGCAGTTTTGTTAATTTTTGAAATAAAGTCATGCTCAAATCACCACTTCACGTATTGTGCAATAAAAATAATTATAAACTAATCTTATTATTACCGTATACTTCCCACTTGCAAGGTTCTATTAAATATCATCGTAAAATGTTTCACATTGGTCTTGTGTACAGTTTAAACAGTACATTAAATTCCATCTTTCCACTTGAAAAAGATTTAACCGAGCCACTCGATAAAAACAATGTCGTTCGCCACTTACTATTTACGAATTGCAACTGCTGTTATGTTGGTCAAACATTGAGAGCTGTAAAATTAAGAATGGCAGAACACAAACAAACATAGAGAAACAAAAGTATACATCTGTACTATCACATCATAGCATTGAATTTACACATAACTACAATTTGGATAAAATAAAAATTTTAGACACAGAACAAAATTATATAAAGCGCCTTTTTTTCTGAAATGTTCCATATAAATTACTTCAATAATAATGTTAATGGACAACAAGATACAGAGAAATTAAAGAATTTTTATGAATCTCTTGTTAAGTCAATTAAGAATGGAGACTAACTTATGACGGAGTCATTTTTCTCTGACCATATAGCATTAAGTGCTGAAACGCGTCATCAAGGTGGAATCTATTTTTATTTATAAGAAGCTAATAAAGGTCCGGGTCTGTGTGTTTCATGTTCTACGTGAGAGTAATCGGATGCAAGGAGTAGCGCCAAGGAGAGAAGAGGAGACATAGCGCCGAAGAAAAGCCTAAGAATGTGTAGTTCTGCGTATTATAGAATATTTGTAGTTACCGCGCCATTGTCCTAATCCAGTACTGCTTTATCGACGAAGATTGTTAGTATACCTATGTATCTGTATTAAGAGTATGTATTGTAAATTGCGTCGCGTTCGAGTACGTGTGAATAATGTCCTGGCGGTAAGAATCCGAAGTATGTATGTAGATATAGTGTGGTATTAATGCGCGAGGCTGCACTAATTGGTAGGCCTAACGCGACACTCTGGCAGTAGCCTTCGAGCAAACCAGAGCTTTCCGAGCTTTCGCATTTCCGGTAGCGCAAATCGAGAGAGAGAGAATCGAGAGAGAGAGAAAGAGAAGAGCAGAGAATCAGCTTTCCAAGTCTGCCGGGAACGACCTTGCGACCAACGACCAAGGAGCCGAGAACCATCGCCACCCCTAGCTGTCATCTGCGAGACCAGGTCATCGGCAGGTCAATAGTTGATTTGACCCGGAACATGGTGAACCCGGAGGTAAGGGTAAAGTAGAGTGTGCGAGAGCGTGTGTATTTACGTGTGTGTCGGGGAATCGGGTAGTGCGGGACGCCCCCAGGAAGCGTGGAGTGCGAGAACGGGAGAGTCCGGAGGAAAGCGCGATTGCCACAGATTGTTGCGATAGCGCCGGATTTCGCCAAGATTTGGGCCTAAAAGCCCATGTGTAAAAGTTCGCCAAAAATAAAGTGAAGTGTTCTTAAAAATCATTTAACCCATCTATTGTCGTGCGTGTGTTTTTCCTTCCTTCCGAATGTACAGGTTGCGCCTCATTTCTCCTTGGGAGAGTAGTCTGATCCCGATGGACTACCACCGGCGGGACCTCCTCAGGGACGAGTCTCTTGGGCCAAGCAGCGGATTTCGTGAGCGTGGGGACAGGGGTTTTTCGCGTTTCAGGGTACAGCAGACTTGGGTAAAAGGATCTGTGTAAGTGTCTCAGTGTCTTTGGACGTTGTCTCGGGACCGCCCTGGCTGCGACACATTATAGTGTCTCAGGGCGCAAAAGTATAACGTCATAAACTTTATGTACATGATTTGAGGACCCTTTCGATTTATAGTATTAGTAAACACGAACTGCTTATGTGCGTCTCATAAGGAACTGCTTGCGATTCTTATTTGATTGTATTACGTTTGTATACTATGTCATTTTTTATGAGCAAGATATAAAAGCCACTAAACTTGAAACTCTGACTGCATTGCGATTTTACATCTTTTTTGTAAGAGTCAGAGGTATGCCAAACACTTTACTTCATTTGCGTTTATTTTATTCACCAAAATTTGTATTGTCAAGAATTATTTATTACTCAAAGATTTGTGTACCTAATGAGGGCCAGAACATTGACAAAACGGCCAAAACGTCGTTTTGTTTCTTAATAAATACAAAATTTGACAGTACCACCAATGGACGTTGCTATAAATTAAGTACTAACTGCCTTTGGACGTCTTATTTTATTACTCGTAACACTTGTTTTTTTTCAGCCAATTTTACTTCTCTTTCGAGATACATCGTTTTATCCTATTTTCAAAGGTTAGGCTATCGTATTAAACATATTTAATGCTTTATGCACTTTTTTCAAAAAACATTCATACAAATGAAGGGATGGACACAAAAAAAAAAAAAAAACAATTTTTACTATGGCTTTTGAAGACTTTAAAGAGATCAAGAACTATTTTACTATTTTGTATTTAAACGGTATACAACAGCGAAGCAAGGGTTTGACTTACCAGAATTTTTGTGTGGACCGGGACATGCAAGACGTTTATATGTTTATAATATACATACTCATACTTTGCCCTCAGTAAAGGTACAGTTATTCTTTTTCCCTTCTTTTTTTTTTCTCTGTATTTATACCTCAGCTTGAGCAAACACATGAGCTAAGTCATAGCGTAAATAACATGCATACCTATAATGTATACACATGTATAGTAGCAGCGTAAGGGGAAGGGAGCGTGCAGCGTACATGTGAGAGAGAGAGAGAGAGATTGATTGATTGATCGAATATAAAGTTATTACCGAGCACTGCTTCATAGGGCCAGCAGGATGTACATTAGTTTTAATTCACGAAAATATAGAACGATAAAGTAAGATGGCTTTGATAGGTAATAATAATAAGTTTATTAATAATATTAGCAAAAACAATAGTGAAATATAACAAATGTTAAAATGTTAACGTAGGTTAGGTAGTTAACGAAGGTAGAGTGTATCTATTCAATAATAATAATAATAAGAATCACAGTTGAAATGACATCTGACAGTCTTTTGGTATGATTACAGTCTTAGGCAAAAAGCAGAGCTGGAGCGCCTGGGTAGGGCTCAATACTATTATTTGATTGCTCCTGGGATGGGTAAGGCTTCTGTCTTTGTTGAAATTAGTATGGGTTGTTGTGGGAAGATAAGGTGATAGTGAGATATTGCAATCCCTCCTCCATAATTCTTCGTTTCCAGGCGTCTCTGTCTTTGACAAGGAGTGAGTTAGAAGAACTGACAAAGTTAGGAGCGAAGGAGGGGGAGGGATGATCTTGTTTAACATAGAAAGGACTGTACATACAAATAAAATTTGGATTATGATGGATTGAGAGGGCTAGAGATGTAAATAATTGTTTTGAAGTCTGCTAGATGTTCGGAGCAAGGTAGAATCAAAGAGGATAAACTGAGATGCAAGAGTTCGAGGTGTGGCGTGTGCAATAGTACTAAATGCCAGAGATACAAGCAGGAGCTCTTGGCGTAGTTTCGGTGTTATTGAATCCAAGGCCAAGCGGTAGAGAGTGTCGTGAGCATCATTAGGGATGCTCCCAAAGACAGAGCACACAAAAGCATTCAACAACCTGTAAAGCTTATCTGCTCTAGTATAATCTAAGTCATGATAGATAGTGCGGGCGTAATTAAAAATAGGAATAACCAGAGATTTTATTAGCCGCTTACTAAGATACAAATTAAGAGATGTCTGGCAGTGGCAAAGAATATGTAAAGTGCACTGCATGCGCTGTACAATGCCACTGACATGAGTGTGCTAGCTCAACGCTGGAGAGATAAAAACTCTGAGGCTGACAGCCCCATCGACTAAGCAGACTGGGGCATCGGAAACGACGATGTGAGGCAGCAAAGCCTGAGCTAGGTAAGCGACATAGTAAGTGCTGCTGAGTAGTATGACCTTTGTTTTTGAGTTGTTGAGGCGTAAATTATTTTACTTAGCCCAAGCGACAACCTTCGCAATCTCCTGATTCAGTATACATATGGCTTCACGGATGTTGTTGGGATCGGTTTTAAGCCAGATTTTGCGTGTCGTCAGCGAATTTGTGGTGACAAGCACAATGCAAAAATGGTGTCCGTGGGCGGAGCTGGTATGGAGTTGCAGATGTTATTAAGCTCTGGGGCGGTTATTGAAGAGCAGACAGAGAAAATGTCTGCGTAGTAACGATTCAGGTTATCTAGTGTGAAATTTTTGAGCGGGGAGGGTAATGGTGTAGATTCCATGCCCAAGGACCGATGAACTCTCTACTGAGCCCCAGCGTTGGGGGCAGCGTGAATCTTGTTAGCTAGATGACGAGCCCATGCACTATTCAATAAATTTTTGACAATCGTGCAAAGAGGCAGATACTGTTAAAGTAGTGCTGGAGAGGTAGATCTTCGATAAGATCTGTAGACTCTGTCACGATGTTTGATGAGGGTTTGTATGTCAGGAGTAACCCAAGGGCGCTGGCGAGAGCTTAACGTGGCAGGATGTATTGGGGCGACTGCATCAAAAGCGGCAATGACGTTAGCTGTCAGTGCGTCAGCCAGGTTAGACGAAGTGGGCAGTTGTTCTGTTTTAGTGGGCTGACGATAAGTTAAAGCGTTAAAGGCTGCGTGTGTTGATAGCAGCGATAGAGCAAGACTGGTGATTTAAATGCTTGAGTGCATTTTAAGAATTTTGGAATGCTTTTCAATGATAGCCGTGTCATCATTGAGAGCTTTAGTCAGGCCACTGACATTGGTGCTCAATTCACTCAGGATTTTGCTGCTTAGCTGCTTACCCTTAGGCATCTCACTAGCTTAAGTGCTTAAATTTTCCAGTCAGGTGCGTTTAAGTGCAGTCTATGAGGTGGGAGAAGAGATCAAGGAGTCATGAGATCTTCTAGATGTGACAGTGAAATTGGTGCCATGTGCAGGCTGAATGATACGCTTGAGACAAGCAGGTGTTGACAACTCAATAGAGATGTTAACGGGATCTGAGATGCCGAGTGGTGACACTTGTTAAAGGCTGGCACTACCCAGGACAGTCAGCGATGAGTCGACAAAGCAGTTCAGTGTCAGACCTAGCACTGACAGTGACGCCCTTCAGTGAACGGCAGAACTAGAAGCTGCCGATGCCAAATTCACTCCAGACGAAGTCACTGACGAGGAAACAGCAGCCTTGGGGGCTAATGAGCAACTGAGCTGAGTTGAGTACAAAGAGTTGGGGCAGAAGAGGGTGTGAGGATGAAGACAAGAGATGATGTCATTGACAGAGACGCAACTCCGATGACTGAGACTATTACAGGTAGTACAGCATACCTAAAGCTCACCCCTGGAAATAAATATCAAGCAGCGAGGGCAGACTGACCTCGGCATCTGGGAATAGGCTGGGCTGTTGACGATGTGTGTTGGCGAAGGTGTCGTGCGGTCATGGTACTTCCTGTGTGTCTTTCTTTAAAGTTAGGATACAGGCCTTGGAGATACTCTACAAAACTTTCATTTCCTTGGTCCCAGGAGCAAGTAATATCGAGTGTGAACGCTCTGGACCCTGGAAGATGTTGATTCTATTGTCAATTACAGGAGAGAAACAAACAAGAGAGAGAGGAAGAGAGAGAGAGGGATCTTGCTTTAATGAAGGTGGCCAAAAGAGAGAGAGAGAGAGACGGAGCAAGAGACAGTAGAGTGTCGCGCACTATGAGAGAGAGAGAGAGAGAGAGAGAGAGAGAGAGAGAGAGATGGAGCCAGAGAAAGTGTGTAAAAAAGGAGATTGAGGAGAGAGCTTAGGCTGCAGGGCAAGTCTCTACGTTTTTTCGTTACGTATTTCCTCTCACACAGCTGTTCACAGCCCAACATTACAAATTTCACTCCAAAAAAAGAAACGTAAAGTTGCTTCGTAACTGTGTAAACATGTCAGTAACTAAACTCCAGAAAATTTTACAACTGCTAACATTTTGTTTTATGCAGGCTGATTGTGTGAACTGAGTTAGTATTTTCACCTACTAGTGCTTTATTAAATGCACGTTTTTTTTTTTTTTTCTAGCCTTAATAACAAAAACTCTTGCAATGAGAATTAAAATTAATGGAATATTTACTTTTAAGTCAGCCAAATTTGTGCACTTGCTTTGACTAATAATGGTGTTTTACAACACATCTTTAATTCAGTTCAAAAGATTTTCCTTGAAATGTACATTTTAATTATTGATTACTGATCTTATCAAAGACACCAGAACCACCTCTGGTTGGTGATTGTTAATACTGTCGATAATTAATTTTCAAAACCTCATCCAACGTCATGCCCATTATAATTAAGTTGTTTTGAGAATAGTCATATACAGATGACTCATTCACAAAAATTAATCTAGATATCTTTCTGATCAACCATCTGCAGTTAAAAGTGATTTACATTTCTTACAGCAACAGGTATAATTCATTATTTGCAATAATTTATTTTAACAGCTCTATGTAACTTCACTGTAATTATACATTATGCTCATATACTTGACTTGCTTTGAGTGCAGTTTTAGACGTATATAAATGTATAAGATATAGTATTAATTATTTACAAAACTTTCAAATATTCTGTGACGTAGTTAAATAACAAGTTTTAAGATACTTCTATCATTACAATGAGAAGACTCTTAGTGAGAGAATTTCTAGAAATGCGAGACGAGTAACGACAGCTGTACATAGCATGTATGTTTTTTCTTTCTTGATCAAATTCCTACCGTCTTAGCTCAAACAGTGATACTAACAACCAAGAGTTCTTGTGCAAGCACACCACGATCTTACTCTTTCCACGTCAGGCAAGCACTGCTAGGCCGTAAAGAGAGAGCTTTCCCTACCGTACCTTCAACCTAAACCCAACTCACCTTCACAGTTTAAGTATTATCTACTACTTTCAGGATCTGTACATACCGTAGTTGAGTGGATAGGCTCTTTTTCCCGCACGTTGAATCAGACAAACTCAGGGTCAATCCATGGTCCCAAGAAACTCTTTTTTTTTATAATTACTTCTACTTTTGCTGTGAGATTTTTTTCTTAGTTTATTTCAATGCTGCAAATTAATTTAAAATAACTATTTGTAATTTAATTATAGCTCAAATATTAAGTTAGAACTTACTCTTCCATTGTAAAATCCTTTTTATTTAATAAAAAGTTATAATTAAATAAAGAATGATACTGGTTTTGGACCACCATGCAGTAAGTATCACGTTGCGTTTCTTCTTTTTTTAAAAATGTTATTATTTAAATGACTAAAAAGTTGAAAGAAGCAAATTATAATAAAGTAATACTTCACGCAATTGTTAATGATTTAATGACTACTATAGATCTTTATTTTTTCTTTAATGGTCTTCCACGTAGGCCAAGTCCACTTGTTATTGTGTCAATATTTGTTTGGAGTTTTAAGAAGGTACTAGCAAAAAAAACGTTGAATGCAACAGATAAAATAACGATTTATGTGACAAGATGTAAGTATTAATAACCTCTTTTAAATCAAACAGTTAAATTATATTTACAATATTCATTCAGATACTTACAATCTACAAATAAGTTAATAAAGCATTACATATATACGTAATCAGTTAATGAGCACGTTTGTAATACTGAATCGGTAAACATAATATAAATTATTTTATTCATGAAGAGCATGCAAAAAAAATGAAAAACTGATGGTAGTTAAAAAGTTAACAAGATTATTTACTAGATTAATTTGAGGTTAACATTTCAAAGTGATAACTTATGTTTATACATTGTAGAATTAAATAAATCAAGATGACTTTTTGTGGCTGCAAAATACATCGACTTAGAGCTGACACAATTTAGCTTTATCGTTAAGAAAATATGGTGGCAACAACGCAATTTCTTTTGTTAAAAATTTACAGTTGACATCGCCATATGGAAAGAATTTTTTAAGATCTTGTACTATGTTATAAGTCATAATATATCCAATAAATATATTTGAATGTATATATGTATAAATATGTTTGTATGTATGTTAGTATAGGCCATGCTCTAGCGCTGAGAGCCAAGTTATGGTTTATAGTTTAGTCGTCGTCGATCGCTTGGTAAGCGATGAGCTACTCGTGTGTTTCTGTATGGTAGACGTACCGCTACAGAGTCGCTTTTGCATGCGAGTGGTCCACTGCTAGCTTAGTATTGTTTAACCTCGAGGTAGTACTAGTAGTAAGAGTAATAAGTATATGATTTAAATAAACGTGTGCACCAAAAGAAATAACTTATGTATGCCTATTCTTTCACTGCCAACCTACTCTGCTTAATCATCTAACAATATACTACATTTGAGTTTTTACTCAAAAACTCGTTGCTCAAAGCATTTGCAGGTTTAAAAAAATTGAGTGAATGTAAAACATAATAATTAAAAAAAAAAGATCTTGGAATTTCCGTTAACACTGTTGTGTACAATTTTAAACTCATCTGTTTTAAAAAGATTCTGCAAAATTAAAGCACATGCATCACCAACATCTGTATCTCCTTATGGCTTATAATTTTTATCTCAGTCACTTTGTAACTACTATCTCTGGCGATTTATTCTACAGCAGTGGCATTGAGAAAATTCGAGCTGATAGACGCTAAAATCTCTAAACACGAGCTGTTGACTTCATGAATAGAACTGTTTTTCGTTTAAAAAGTGTCGTTAAACTTATATAAGTGTTTTAAAAGAATTCTAAATATGGTACTAATTTATTATCACGTAACCAATTGTTAATCAACTATGGCAAGCTCTTCTTTTCATCATTGCCACTGTGAGGCAGACTTTTATGACATTCAAGAAAAAAAAAAGACTTTATTTAATATTTCACTGAGCTCAAACGATAATTTCATGCACTGACACATTTACATATACAGCACTAATAGTGAAACAAGTACCACAGATCATCCATACTTTTAATACGGGCTTAAATTTATATTTTACCCGATTCTCTCAAGTTCTAGCACATGAATGGTGGCAGCAGTAGTAGTAGTAGAAGCTGCAAATATCGATGTTTTATTTTGGTGATTCATAGGGCAGCACCAGGTTCAAGAGAACCCAATGCTGCTCGGTGATGCGTGACGGGACGGTATTCCCCTCAAAGTAGAGTTCAGCACTCTAGAGGGTCGCAAGCTATAAGCTAGCGCAAGTATAGTATAGCTCGAAAGAGTCTCTACCCCAGTTCCCCTACTCCTACTTTCCCTCTCCCTATGGTATATATATATGGTTAACCCAAGCCTGCTTCACAGCTTATATATAATATCTATACCTCCTCCGCCGTAAAGCGTGGTAGCCAAGTGTGCTACACGGTTTAAGTTTTAGCTGGTCATACCTTCGAATCACAGGTGCAACAATTTTTTTTTTCTTTATCTTTTTTAAGATTTTATTTATTGCAGGTAAAGTAACAATTTTTTTTACGTTTATCAATAAAAAAAAAAAAAATTCGAGTGCAGCATTCAATGGTGTTTACATTTTATAAATCACGAATATAAACATTTGACAATGCATACCACAAATTGGCATAAAATAAAACACTTCTATAAGGTGAAAAATTAATTTTATCACCATAGCTACAAAATGCAATTGCCACTTTGCGTACTTGAAATAACTTTGTGCATAGGCAGAAAATAGGCTCACGGGCAAAAAATAGCACTTTACGTTTTCTGTAAGAAAAGCACACGACTTACACGTGAACTCGAGTAATGTTGTTTTAGTAGTTAGTGCACTAAAATTGTTTAAATGCCTTGAAACGTTTTGCATTAAATACTATACAATTATTTTTAACAAATGTCACGTATGTTAAATACAGATTTACTTGTAACATAGGTACTTTTTTTCCAAAACTCTAGTTGCAAGTACACAAATATAAATGATTAT
The DNA here is from genome assembly GCF_000648655.2 of Copidosoma floridanum. The sequence continues at coordinate 275,392 of NW_019379784.1, read as the reverse complement.
ACAAAAATGAGAAAAGTTCGAGGTAAAGTTTACATGAATAAGGAAATTTTGTTTTGGAAACATGTCTCTGAAAAATTTGTGTACGTTGTAGGCTTACGACAAAAAACCCACATTTTGTAAATTAATTTGGTTTACAAAATGTTTTTTTTTAAAGTATTAAAAGTGAAATAACATTTTTTAATTGTTTCCACTCTTGTCGTTATGACTTAAAATAAAAATTGCAGTTTGTTCAAAAAAAAAAAAAAAAAAAAGCAAAGCGCTTGAAATTCATAGCTATTTTATTACCAAAAAATGAGTAAATCGAGCCTATGCCTAAATAACTGTTTTCCCTTTTTTCAAAGTTTTCGTGCAATCTTCCGGAGCATAGAAAAATGTGTTTCTAATCGTTAAATGCTTTAAAAAAAAATAATTTTCTATGCTTAATGTCTTAGATTTGAAATAATATATATATATTACAGTACAGATGAGCAGCTTATAAAATTTTTAATACACGAATCATTTGACATGCTATGAACTTATGTTTTACACAATAGAAATACAGTTATTTACGTTTGGCAGTCTGCTGCATTGACGTCTGTTGTCTTCTGTTTTTTTAGTCGTATACTTTATTAACAAAGGGCATAAAGTGATATTTTTCGCCCGTGAGCCCATTTTCTGCCCATGCACAAAGTTGTTTCAAGTACGCAAAGTGGCTATTGCATTTTGTTGCTATGGTAATAAAATTAATTTTTCACCCTATAGAAGTGTATTAATTTATGACAATTTGTGGTATGTATTGTTTAATGTTTATTTTCGTACTTTACAAAGTGTAAACACATAATTTAACGCTGCACTTAATTTTTTTTTTTTTTTAATAAACGTAAAAAAATTGTTACCTTACCTGCAATAAATAGAATCCTTTTAAAAAAAGATGCATCATCAATTATTTAACGTAGCTACGAAGAACAGGTTCAATAATACTAAATTGCATAATAATTATGCATATTAGATGGACCTTGACAGATTTTAATAATCAATGGCTTCAAATGTTTTTTTATTTCTAATAAATAGCGAACCTTATACTTCAGAAATCTTTGTGGTAGTTTGTAGGCAGCAACTATGGCTAAAATTTGTAAAACGTAAATATAAAATAATGAGTTAAAAATTCATTGTTAACGCAGTTCTTGTAACCATTCATTCATTGTTATAAAAATTTCAATGTGGTAGCCGTAAAGAAAAAAAAAACAAAGAAAAAGATAAAGAAAAAAAAAAATTGTCTGCTGCGATTCGAAGGTATGACCAACTTAAACATAAACCATGTAGCCCACTCGGCTACCACACTTTACGGCGGAGGAGTCATAGATGTTATATATAAGCTGTGAAGCAGGCTTGGGTTAACCATATATATACCATAGGGAGAGGGAAAGTAGGAGTAGGGGAACTGGGGTAGAGACTCTTTCAAGCTGTACTATACTTGTGCTAGCTTATAGCTTGCGAGCCTCTAGAGTGCTGAACTCTACTTTGAGGGGAATACCGTCTTGTCTGGCATCACTAGTGCTGCCCTATGGATTTAGGTTTTTAAGCAAGTTTAAGAACCTTGCATTTGTACATATTATTTACAAAAATACAATTTTTTGCATCATATCAGCCTTGTTATTAAGCGTACTGCTTCTGGAGTTCTAGGCTTCTTTGATCAATCGCCAATGCTTGCCATCCATACTAACTCTGCATATCCTCTTAATCAACGTGATATTTAATGGCTGGGCCAATGACACTAAGAGGTTTAGTGCATTATACTTGGTTAGGATCTTATCCTTCAATAATTGTGCTTTTATTATGTTTCAATCCGCATTCCCAGATAGGTATCTCTGGATGTGTACAGCACGAACTACTTTCTTAAGAACACTTTCAACTAATTCAATTAGGTCAATAAAAAAGAAATTTTATGGCCAGAACACACACACACACACACACACACAAATGTTATGGACCTAATTTCTTAGCAGATGTCTGCAGCTTTTATGTGGTTTCTCTGGTTTCATAAATACGTTTATCTTTCATGTGAAATAAATACATTAAACGTGTGAGGGTGAAAAATTCATAATAATTTTTATGTTTTTCGATGTTATGTCATTCGTGTATACTCTTAAGTCAAGCATACGGCGTTATTGGATACTTGATTTGTACACTAACGTAAAGAGATGTAGTAGCATTAGTTAGAATATCTTCTTATTTTGTCAATTACCTACACACTAGTTGCCATTTGAAGAACATACATAGTCAAGGAGATAGCGTATCTTATGCGTTTTTGCAGATAACTGTAAAAGCCTACTAATAGTTTATATAAATTTGATTTCGTATTTTACACAAATTTTTCTTTCCTTTTAACTCAATACAATCTTTACTACAACTTAAGTACATTCAAAATATTTTTGATATCCTTTTTCTACTGTTCCCCTGTCTCCATGTCACGAGTAATAGGACCTTACCACTTTTGGTTTGAAATAAACTACTTGGATTAATAAGTAAATTTGATTAGTAAATATAATTTTTGGCAGGAAGATAAAAAAAAGTAATGGATGAAAAAAACATGTTCAAAAATGAAGCTGGACTACAAGTTGAATCAGGCGTATGAAAATATGGTTTCATAACAGAATGAAAACCGTATGAGTGGATGACTACTAATACACAGTGAGCAGAGCAGAGACAAACTTATGCAGGTCAAACATCATTTAAAAAATGTCAAATGATCCGCAAGATGATATACTAACGTTTAAATACGTATTTAACTTTAACCTAACAGAGTACGTTATCCCAAAGGACTGAATTACTGATCGTGTGCAATCCAGAACAGCATAGAGACTGCATAAAACGAGCAAAGATTAAGTCATTTACGAGAGAGCATTGTAGAAAAGGTTGACATTATAAAATTTGGTTAAGTTAAAGGGGAGAAAATTGAGGATATAGGTTGTGGATATAGGTAGAGAAAAAGATAAATATTTAAATACAACGCAAAGCAGTTGGCATGTGTAATTTTCGTCAACAATGTAATAACGCTAGAGCAGGATTTATCAAAAAACCTACCATATGGATACCAAACATAACACAAGAAACGCCATTCAAGGAATACAAAACAAATTGATAGATTATAACACTTCTATTCCTCTATTAAAAAAACTCGAATAAAATAAGACTTTTCCATCAATAACAACCATAATAATACAACGTACCACGAATAATTCTCTCTACTACTCTGCACACAGAGAACACAACTCTTCTACTGCATACGCATACAAACTTTAATCAAAATACGTTTGTCCAAGAACATAGCCAAAGGTTTAACCAGAGATAAGTAGAGATATTGCAAGCCCTAATGCTACGATACAAGAAGAATTTTTAGCACTGATTGGGGCAACCCACTGCGACTAGCCGTCGAACCAGGCACACATTTTGGAGACTCGTAGAAGGGGTATACTGAATTGGTGCCCACGAGAAAAGGAGCGGAAATGTTGACTATAGCTACATAGGTGGCGCAGAGCCAAAGCAAGCAACGACCCAAGTCTTTCTTTTTTGACTATAATCAAGTATATGCTATATACTCAACAGACTCTTACTCTCACTCTGGCTTCAACGTTATCTATTAATCTTATTCAATTAAATCGTGGAACTTAATGCTTATAATTCTATGCACAGAATTTAGCTTTAAGACACTTCGTCTTTATATTTCCGTACGTTAATACTTATTTTGAAATCCAGTATTATTTTGAAAAAATATTCAGCTCCTTCTTCGAGGATGGTAGTTTATCTATGACAACTATTCAATTATTTTTTCTCATCATTATTGTTATCGACTGTAGGAAAAACTCCACAGGTTATCAATAAGCATATGAAACTTCAAGATCTATCTCATCTGAAGTTTTGATAGCTAAGATGGTTAAGGTTTATGCCGCTGCTCGTATTATTTTGTTGTCCAAGGATCAATTTCAACTATTGGTAGGTTCCTTTTTTTTAATACAATAAATGTTTTTGATTTTCATTCTTTTTATTGCTGTTTTCCTTTCATTCATAAATAATGTTTGTAGCACTTTTTTTTCTATACATAAAAATAAATATAGTTTTGATACTAATTTTACTAAATTACTTTTTAAATTGATACTTTTTCTTGGCAAGGCCAATTTGTGATCTTATAATATAATAATAATTTCTTAAGAGATAAGTATAATTCTTACATTCAAAGATTTTCCGGAAATTATCAACATTTAACGTAAGAGAGAAAAAATTCGAAGGCACAAAAAAAACTCACCTTTATTACAATAATATTAAACATGATTTCTCCCATAAAACTAGAACAAATATCCAATTTTACAACAAAGTTTGTCTGCAAACATCTTACTAATATATAAAGCAAAGTCGCCAAAAACCGTTGTAATTGCTAACCGTGAAAACTGCCGAACCGATTTTGCTGAAATTTTGCACACTGATTCATAATACTTCTTAGATGGTCTTAGTCTAGTTTTTATCTTAATAAATTAAATACCAATAGCAATAAATGAGCTCAAAGTTTTGCAAAATACGCCAGCTTTTTACTTTAGTCCAGTAAAATCCGCTAGGTGGCGTCGACAGAAGATCGAGGCTACCTGCAACAGTATTAAATAAGTGTGGTTATGATACGCCAAAGCGTCTCAATAGTGATACAGTCGTGCTTTGGCAGTTCAACGAGCTGCATATAGAATGCTGATGATAGTCTTGCAGCTGGATATCCCGGTTACAGACGACACTCTTCTGTAAGGAGGAAGGGACCTAGGTTTCCATTCACCCTGAATCTTGACGAGTGCGATCAAAAAAAAGTTCATTCCAACCGATGACGTCTCTGGCATAATACCAGGAGACATATCTAGCCAGAGCACAATCTGCACCAACTCTTCAGAGTTGTGTGGCAGTCCCACCATTCCGCCTGGTACAGTTAGAGAATTTTTGACTACGAATGTAAGCCAGAAAAAACAACTCTGAGGGACACTGGAAGCCACAACGGCTACCTTCTTAGTCGTCGCATCCCCAACGCGCTCACCTACATGTTCCCATCTAACGATAAGCGGTTGGTTATCCGGGAAACGAGATATCCTTGAACAGCAGCTTACCTCCCTCCATCACAGTCTCCGTACATAGAGACTCCCAGGGTAAGAATCAAGCTACCCGTAGCCAGCTCTTCATCATCAGGAATAATAATAAAGAATAGCCTGGAAGTTTCACCACTGGCGCTTTTTAGGGCCATTATAAGTATTAACGTTCCCTACTTAACCATCAATTTCATCGGTTCTTTTTAGGAGCCACCTAAGTGTAAACTACCTTACCAACAAATACATTTTTACCACCATTTCTGGAAACGCTTTGTCGACTACAAGACTATATTAACTAAAGACGGGCACTATTAAACTAAGTCAGCCATTCACTAGCAGATGTCACCTGCGGAGTTGTTTTTCGCAAGGGTGGAAAACCCGGTGACCGATGACCCTATATTACCCTCTTGACTCTAAGTATTAAACCAGGAATCACTGATCCTTTCCAAGGTCTGCGCTGGGAAAACCTATAACAGCTATGAAGGAAAAAAACTTGAGCCAACGGGACAGCCTCCACTGGACAAGTATCACTAACTAATGTCCCCATCTAAGATCACCAAAACAACTGAATCTGCAAATAAAAAGTTTCTTTAGACATCAACGTCTTTGACGTTATACCGAGAGACGTTGGGAAAGAGCACTACAACTAGCCCTAAAGCTTCGGATTTTGTTATTTTTCTCCCGATCAGTCTGGGTCTTCAGCAGCAGGCCAGAGAAGATTACCCTGAGGTATCCAGGCAGTCACAATTGCTGTTAACTGCAGTCAAGAAAGAATTAACTTGAAAAGCTCACCGGTCTTTTTTAGGGCCATCGGACGTCGAACTACCTTGCCAACAAATGTATTAGAACTTAACAAAGTTGACAGAAAATAGCTTTTACACAAAAATTTTAAGCACGCCAAAAGTCGCAAGAGGGTAAATTGGAAGAAAAACTTTAAATGTATCGAACAAATACAATTTTACTTAGGCGTCAAGAAACTGACGCAGAAACTTTATCGAGATTGAAACAGCAGCGTTAAAATTGACAAATAAAGAGTCCATTACGTGAGAGATCAGCTTTCCATTGTACCCTCACAGCAATCTCTGAAATCTTTAAAGATCCTACTTCAGATTTTTAAATAAGTAGAAAATGTATTTGTTTTTTTGTGGCAATAAAAATGTCGGGTTAAAGGTCTAGGACTTTGTTGCTCTGGTAATAAAGTTGTGAGATGTGAGAAAAAAATTTTTTTTAACATAATTTTTTTGGGGGTTTAAAGTCTTAATAGCTTTAAAAAATAGCTCTTTTCGTGAATTACACGAGAAAAACTGTAAATCAACGGCTTCTTATGGCCACCAATTATTTATGGCATAAAGAACGCACGGTACTTTTCAGCATGATTATTTTTTTGAATTTTTACACCTTATCATTCGACCAAATAAACTATATGGATTCCGAAAAAATATGTTTTTAACAAAGGAGATCTTTGTTCTGAGATATGTCAAAAATATGTGTAAAATTTCTAACTGAAAAAGTTTCACATTACATGTCAACACACTACGGTATTTTATTTAGTAAGTCTCGGGCGAAGCCGAGACGGGGGGCTGCTAGTATATTATATTTACTGGCTTGTGTGTACGCTTCTTACAATGTATACCTTGTGGTTACAACTACTTGTAACTTTCAGTATTGGTTAAAAAAAAAAATTAAAGTTTTGAGCTTACACATAATTTTTATTAACTTATAGTATGTGTTTTTTTTTTTTTTTAAGTAATGATTCATCTGTTCCGGTTTAATTATATTTCTATTTGACTATACAATAATCATAATTTGTGGATTGTAAGCACACTCTCGAGTTATCCATGAAAGTCATTTAGGAACGTATTAACAAATAACTCTGATCTTAGCACTTTAATTTAAAAAGTATAAGATCTGTATTATTCTGCATTTCTCTAGTAAATTTCAGTTTTCTTTTCTTAAATAATAAATTAACAAGATCTTCTGAAAACCCTAAAGACTCAGAACCTTGCCAAATGATTTTATTTGATTATTGATTTGAGTGCTGTTTTATTATTTTTTTTGCAGTCTGAAATTAGAACTAAGTAAAATACCTGATGTAGGACTTGAAACAATTGTACAATCTTACAAAAACGTTTTTTTCATGTTTATAGAGTGATTTTACTGATAAAAATTTTAGCATTCAGTAGTTTGCAGTAGACGGATGCTGATAATTTGCCTTGATAATTTAGACCAATAATGAAGTTCAGCTGAGAAGTTTTTGTCTACAAAAGTATGCAAGAAAAAAGCTTTCACTGCTAATCGAAAAATTAATCTTGATCTATAAACTCTATTTTTGATCACTGTTTAGATTTTTGTTGCACAATTTTCAAAGGTATTAAATTTTGTTATCTTCATGCGCTTATTAAGACTTTGGTCTAAAATCAAAATGTAATAAATAAAATTGAAGTTACATATTAAGTCAATACAATAAGTATAGCTGCTGTACCTGAAGGTTTTTCATAACAAAAGACGAAAACTAAATTTTTTGGGGGATTTGTGAAAGTTTTTTTGTGCCTTTGGATTTTCTTTCTTACGTCGGATGTTTCTAATTTCTTCGAAGTTTTAAAATAAAAGGATTCTACTTATGTCCTAGCAAACTATTTTATTATTATGGAATTACGAAATGGCCTTGCCAGCAAGAAGTATCAACTTACCAAATCATTTAATGGAATTAGTATTGAAACCATATTTATTTTCACGTATGAGGGAAAAATTAGTTGTAAAATTATTTATGCATTCAAACAAAACATAAAAGATAGAAAACCAGAATGATAAATTATACTAAGAAAAAAAAATATCCACCAACAGTTAAAATCAATCCTTAAACAGCAAAACAGTAGGAGCAGTGGCATAAACCTTAACCATCTTAGCTATCATAACATAGTATGAGATAGATCTTGAAGTTCCATATGCTCATTGATAACATCCAGAGCTTGGCTCACATTTTATATTAATAATGATGAGGAAAAGTAATTTAATAGTGGTTCTAGCTAAACTGCTACTCTTAAAAAAGAAGCTGAAAATTTGTTTAAAATAATATAAGATTTAAAAATAAGCATTAACGTACGGGAAAAATAAGAAAAGAATTGTTTTTACACTAAATTCTGTGCTTATAACAATAAGCATTTAGCTTCACAATCCAATTTAATAAGATTAATAGATAACATCAAAGCATGAGTGAGAGCAAGAGTCTGTTGAATATATTACATATGCTTGGGTACAGTCAAAACAAAAAAAATTCCTGTCGTTGCTTGATTTGGCTTTACTCTCAGCAATATAACTATTGTCAACATTTTTGCTCCTTTCCTTCTTGGCACACATTCAGTGTACCCCTTTTACGTGTCTCCAAAATGTGCGCCTATATGCTCATTTTAATGCGAGTCCACTTCTCTTATCATAGGCACCCGCTGTTTGATACGAGTCTCGCACTTTAAAAAAATGTGCCAGTATTTCAACAGTTGACTGCAGCGTTTCATCCTTATCAGTGCCAAAGAGTCGTCTCGCATCGTAGCATTGGCATAAGCAATCTCTCTATTTATCTCTGGTATTACTGGCAGCTATGACTTAACTGATTGGATATCCTGTATAATCAACTAAGATGTTGTCATACTTGTCCATATTTAAGGCTAGCATTGCAAATAACTAATATATTCAACAAACAGGTCTTAGAACTCGGCAGCGCAAGAACGGAGGATCTGAAATGGTGTATAACCAAGCTATTTAAATATATGTTCACATCTAGATTAGAATGGCCTGAAAATGAGTAGTTCCTGAGTCACTTTGTTTGGATAATAGTTTACGCATTCTCACTACAATGTGTAGTTAATAGTTTGCAGAAGAAATTATTAGGAGGAATGAATAAGAGCTCGTCAGGATCACATGACTAAGTAATGATATATCTGCTGAAGATCCAGAGTCAACTAAGCCTGTTTCAACGTAAGAACAAAAAATTATCAGAGCGTATGGAACCTTACACAGAAGTTATTAAGACTGAATGTAATGCCAAAATTTGAAACTTCACAAACTACTTAGTGTTTGGAATGGAGGTAAAACTAATTCAAAGCCTTGACAAACATTACAGTATCGACCAACTGCCAAAGGAATATTTATTTCCTATGTAGTCTATTGACCACGGTGAACACTGAGGTTAAGGGGGTACCATCGTTTAGTTGTAACATCGTTTATACTCTATTAGCAACGGTAGCTTTCTACATACGTATTTTGTTTGTGTTTAATCTACCCTGATCAATTGGTGTACTTAGTACAGCAATTCTTGTAAAAAAATTGGTGGTCAGTAAGTTCTTGGGTACCCAAAAGTTAAGTTATATTTTTATGGCCAATAATACCTGTATACCAGTATACCTTCTGCTAAACAATATTTTCAATAACCCATTCCAGTATATCAAAGGTAGTGTCATTACCATTTAAATAAAAATATTATGTAATTTTATGAGGTTTCAATAAATGTTTAATATTTAATAAATTAACAAAAACGAATAATACATTATGTAGATAAGAAAATATTCAAGTAAAGCTTTGGCACAAAAAGCTGCCAGGCTGGCGTGCAAGGCCAGCACTTTTATAAAACCTCTCTGATTATTTAAAAAAACCTTCCTATCACCAACGTTTAAACTATTTGTAAAGTCATGTTTATAATAGTTGCGTACACTTATACACTTGATCTTAGTTTCATGTATCAAATTTATGATAAAAAGCTAAGAAAAAACATCTTATGGTGTTGCTTCATAATGATGGGTGTACTATTAAATGACAAAAAATATAATGTATCTTAACTTAAAAAATCACATTGTTAACGAATAAAAAAAATTTTGAGAGAGTACAACGCAATTAAAATTTAATTAGTTTTCAATTAACTTTGTATAAATAAACCAACAATAAAAAAGATAAAAACTCTAAAACAAAAAGTTTAAATTTGATCTCAATACGTGATTTTTTAACTGCTGTAGCCCATAGATGCTCTTTAGTACTGTCTGCGTGTATAATAACTCTGATCAGTGCCTGCTAATTTTGGATTGCTCCATTACATCCACGGAGTTTTATCTTCTGACTGATAAATACCAAGTACTGTTATCATTGCACGGAAAGCCAGTTCAGGTGAATTTTTACCCTGATTGTCAGGGTAATTCTGGTATAATCCGACGATAGAGTACATTTTAGCATGTACCAACTATAACTTTTACCCTGAGTCACAGTAACAATTTAGGAGATAGTAAAATTTATAGTCAGTCCTTAAAATTTTTACAGCAGAGTCTGTCATTTTCATCCTCAGTCAGGATAAAAATTTCCACTTTCTCTCTATCACAGCGCCACGGCCCAGAGGAAACTTAGACCAGCTGTCTGCTTTGATCACATAACCTGCTGTCCTTGAACACGATCGACGCAGTATCCGTAACCTTGTGATTATAAACCAGAGACTATTCTTCTAATCAGAATGAACTAAACCGTCACGGCAACTGGTTGAAGTACCTCTATACCGTTTTTTTTAATATACTCGTTTCGCTCGCCAACATTGATGCTTTCCGGATTTACATAAGAATTGTAACTCTCAAAAGTATTAAACGTTCTGCGCTCAGTTACAACCTTTTTAAATAAAAATTTTTTTTTTCGCATGAAACGGTTTCAAGTTTACTCAACGTATCAGCATCGCAGCTGCTTCTTTTAGAAGTGACAGTATATTTTGTACGATTTTTTGTGCGATACTCGAATTATTATGTAATTAAGCTGTAAATATAACAATTTTTTTATTGAAGCCATTATTTCAGCCATTAATTCAGCCATTATTCAAGAAAAACAGCATTACCATTGTATTTACTATTATTGGATTGCAAATTTAATGCCTGCAAATCTACATTAAGAATATTAGAATCAACAACCTTTTTGTTTGAAGGCTGATTAACATTTTCGCTGCTATGGCTCTAATGTTTGATTAACATATGTCGATGAAAAGAATCAAACTGCTTAAAACTCTTGCCACACGATTTATGGCAAACGGTTTTCGAAAAACTATTTCGCCCATGAGCATGCTTCACTTGCCTAGCAAAGGAAATTCGGTTTAAGCACTGAACGAACATAGTCAGTGCATAAAGATCTTACAAAATTAATTTAAAGGTACTTTTTGTCTAATTATTTTTTCAGCTTCTCCAATAAGTCCATTTACAGACCGATTACATTCGTCCGTACGGAAACTCACTGTCTAATGACTCCTGTGGTTTCTGATTATTTTCACCTCAAGCTACTGCTATGTTCGGTCTGACATTCGCAGTTTGTAGCAATCCACGTTCCCGCAATTTTTTTTCGAGTACTTGAAGTGCTTAATTAAAGTTTGCAGCAATCCTCTTCTTGTTGCTCGTGTGAAAAGTAAAGTAGTAAGTGGCACTAACTTCACCATCAAACAAAGTACCTATTTTTTCTGCCATTTCTTTTAGTCGATCAGGTGGAAAACTGCAAACGGCACCATATAAATTTTAATTTTATTGTAAAAAAAAAACAAAAAAAAAACCTTAGTACACGTAAGGTATAAGGGTCACCTTGAATTCCCACAAGGTCATAAGCTCTGTCTGTCTAAGCTTTTATCACCCAGCGTGTTAGCAAATTATGTATATTTTTTTTAAGGTACTTGTGAGTTTTCTGCGACTTCAATACTGTCGATCTAGCTGAGCTTTAATGAATGATAACAAATATTGGCAAAAAAATATAACGATACAGTAAAACAGGCTGGAAGAACTGGTAAATTTTTTAAATTATATATACTTCCATTGTTTTGATGAATCAAAAGCCACCCTACTTGATTCTGTCGTATAAAAAAAAATTGTATTACGTATTTTTAAATCCAATCAAACATATTACTGTGTTTTTCTTATGCAACTATGTCACGTTCACAATTCTTACCTCACCCATGTTCTTAAATAATTATTGTTATTCTAAGTTATGTACTTGCATATTAAGCTCCACAATTTTGAAAAAAAATATTCACTTATATTATTGTAAATATCGCGTAGATCGTATTTACGGACATCACGTTATGTGATTAAAGCAGACAGCTGGTCTGTGTTCCCATCTGGGCTGTGGCGCTGTTAGTGAGAGAGAGAGAAATTTTCACTCTGACTAAGGATGAAAATAACAGACTTTGCTGTGAAAATTACAAGGACTGACTATAAATTTTTATTATCCTCTAAATTTTTACCGTGACTGAAACTAGAGTGAGTACATTTTAAAATGTACTCTATCGTCTGATTATGCTAGAATTACCCTAACAATCAGGGTAAAAATTCACCTGAACTTGCTTTCCATGTGCCTAACATCTAGATCATTGTTTTTGCTAACGACAAGCACAAGGTTTATATACCACTTTCATTACTAATAAAAGTGGACCTAACATCGGTCCTTCGATTTAGATTAGTTGTCATCGCCAGAGGCAGTACGAGTGTATTAAGGAAGGACAGCAAAAGGTGAGACATTTAAGTATGGAATTTAAGTATCTGGTAAACGAAGGAAAATCTCGGGAATGTGACTATTAGTGGTCACCACATGTCCATGTCACACGGTGCGTAAGGCAGAAAAGTTAGGATGAGTTTTACCACGGCTGTGCCAAGCGAGCTGCAAGTGATGTATCGTAACTCAGATGGTCTGAGCTTGCTGTCATTATCAAAAATCTGCGTTCTGAGCCATGTGAACTACTGCGAGATTGGAAATTCTTCATGATTACTGTGTGACTTTATCAAGAGCTGTGATTACCGTGTGATCGTGCTGCATGCCTCTGTATCCCTTTTTGGCCTTGGCGACTCAGATATATCCGTGTGCTCATGGATCCTCAATTGTTAGAGCTGGCAAGCAATACCTTGCTGATTGCATCATCAAAAATTTAGTTCCTTTTGGATGATGAACGTCAAACACTGTGCTTTTTTCTGGGTGAAGGACAAGTGGGAGGCCCTGTGATCAACTCAGCGCTCACTCACAAAGGTTTTTATGTGCTTTGCATTAATATACAAAGGCCAGAGCAATGTACTATGGGAAACAACGTGGAGCAACATACATAACTGTAAAGTAACTAGGTAGACTTTCCAGCCAATTACCTTGATCTCTGTGTAAGAGGTGCCAAATGACAGGCAATTAAAATCAGAACTGATTTAACGTAAGTGGTAATTCTTCTTATGTCAGGGGAGTCTCGCATCTTCTTGATGCCGGACTCATCTTACTCCTCGACCTCATTCTACTAAATCAACTCAGAACACTTCCAGTGCTGTACAGCGAAGCTACTGCTTGCCTCAGATCAACATTTCTATCTTCCCAGGATGACACAAGGACTGTGAATCATTTTTAGATAAGATTTGTACACTCATCCAGGATGATACAAACCTAAGCAAGGTTGAGAAACTATTTTATCTGAAGGTGCTAGTTCAAAAATACGATACAGTCACTCTTAAAACACTTTAGGCTATTGACTCCAATCATGACACTACATGGGCTCTGCTCACGGCACGATTTGAGTATCATTTACTCCTTGTGAAAAACTATATCATGGCTCTATTAGACATAAATTCTTTATGTGACAAAAGTGCAGAAGGCCTCTTGAGACTTTTTGATACGCTTGAAAAAAATCGCGACTAACTACGAAAGTTCAAATAACTTGTGGATTATTATGATGTCAAGATGATATCATTTGCCTTGAAATGTATGAGTCGATTAACAAGACAATGGCAGGAGAATGAGCTCGAAAAAATAGAAGCCGCAACAGCGAGAAAAGAAGCAAAAAGAACTATGTGTGCCTCAACATCGTAGACGGCTGCCTTCGTTTGTGATGCTGTGTGGCGCTGCTGATACTGCATTCAGAAAATCAAGTGAAATCGACATTTTCTTCACTGTTAAGGTATGTAGCCAACTGCTTTGTCAAGTACTACATCAGTGGGTCAATCTCATCACTCAGCAGACAGTTCTGGGCTTAATCTTCCCTGGTCAAGTTTCGGGCCAGGCCCTTTCTCGGCTTTGTCTTTCTTTCGGTGATACCTTGACGGGTGTGCAGGCCTCCTTCTAATTACTGTGGTCTCATCTTCGTTACTGTCCTAATACGGTGATAGAGTACCAGTATTTCATGGACAAGTATCCTACCTGTAGGTACATGTACTAGTTAAACGTAGATAAGGTCAGCACCTTGTTGCATTCCGTCTAATATACTTTGTATTATGAAATTGGGCAAGCCATAGACAAAAGACCGAGACTGTGGGTGATCTTTTATAACTTCTGGCCCACGTTAACAAACTGCAGTTTAAATGGTGCTTTGTAAGCTGGTGCAAAGTCGTCTGCAACGCTGCCTAACATGATAACGCACTGGAGAGTGCATCGAATCATCGTTTGTTCAGCAATAATATTCCGGCAGATTTTGGTCAATATGCATGACGCTTACCCTTATCACATCATCTTAAGCTCTGATAAGTCCCTTTTTTCTTAGCATGACCAGCTTTTGAGCCTTACCTATGGCACGACTTGCACATCGTATTTATCATTTTACATGGTTCAGCAGTTGTGCGAGGACAAGAGTCATGCCTAGCCGAGAACAGTCTCAATCATCAAGCACGAGCACTATGCTGATGAAGTGCTCTCAAACGATGTGGATACAGCTTGAGCACGGTGAGCTCAAGTAATCAGCCTTCTTCAGGCTGACAGGCTTCTACTTAGGACATGGGTGTTGAATACGTCTGAACTATTAAGTGATCTTCTGGAAGACGTACGATTGCGTCCAACATAGCATCAACTCACCATGGAAGGCTTAGTAAGCAAGTGAGGTATTAGATAGAAATCAGTGAAATACTGCCTTTAGCTTACCCGTCTAACTATTTAGATACACTAAACCAAGCACTATACTTGCGGGACTCGCCCGACTTTTCGATCCTCACAGTTGGCTGGCTCCTATCATTTGGATTTTGAAGCAGATCATCCAGAATCTCTGGTGAGCTTAACTACATTAGGACGAGATCATGCCTTTGCCAATGGTGAATTGGTAAACAACGTTTTTAAATGAACCTCAAGACTTCCACACGCGAGTTTGAGAATCCGCTGATGATGTTTGTACTTGCCTTCTCATTAACAGGATCCAATTATCGACTGTAAAAAGTCTTCTGCCATTTTTTTTTCCTAGACTAAAGCTTCAAGCATCTCTTCTAGTTGCCAGACTTATCTGCATTGTCTCTACTAAGCTTGCAGTGAACCTCCAGCACTACCATGCTTAAGGTGGTTCTCAGACCGTCGTGAAGTGGCTGCGTTCACCTAAACTGATCGACAATATTCTCGTGGGTTATAACGTGACAGATATTCAAGGATTCCTCCTATCTCACGCTGGGTGATACATTCCAATAGAATCCAATCTAGCTGGCAATGTATCCATAGGAATTAATCGACACACATTGATGCTTCAGTGCTTCTGGAGAATCACTCATTAACTTTATCAGCCTTTTACGTAAGAAAAAGATTTTTAGTAAAAAAATTCTTACTAATCAGAAGATCGACACAAACCTTAAGCAGTCCTCTGGTTTATGGAAAGTTTCTCATTCGGAAGTCTTACATGTGAGAAAGCATCTTCTTTCTACATGAGAAGGTGGACAAAACTATGGAGTAAGACCTCAGGTAAAAAGGTTGTGGCTCTTTAACTAACCTTAAACTTGGCTAACAAGGACTCTAAGTAGCAATAGCCACGACACAGAGGCGCACTCACCTGTTTCGTGCACCATTTTGGCTACATCAAGCTCCATATTTGAGAAGTTCTTGAATCTTTCTCGTTTGCTTTGTTTCGTCACTCAGATGTGACAATAAGTAAGCAAACGGCTTCAGTAAGGTTACGAAATTAAGGTTTTCTTCACAGTGACACTAGCTAAGCTTTACAAAATGTACTGGGCGTGCACTGATCGCAGTCAGTTACAATTTTCTTAACCTGAAGTTGACTTGCTACGAAAGAGCAAAGAGCTGCGTGTCAAATAGTATCTGCTGACACACTCAAACCCCTTTATGTTGCCAACATTAGGTGTTCTCTATGGGGGTGGTCGTTTGCTGCATTTCAATCTCAGTTACGATTAGATTTTACAAATTCATATGTTTTACAATTTATTAATAAAAAGCTTTTTTTACTAGCGTGAAGGACGATACCAGTTTGGTTCATCTAAAAATTTTTTTTTCTTTTTTCTAATTTATACTTCCGTAGGCGCGTTGTGTGCAAGACAAGATAAACGATTGTAGAACTTTGAGCTTAAGAAAACGTGTAATAAAAGTAGATTTCGCATGTTACTTGCCCTTTGTCCCCATATTTGTCACCATATCGCTTGACGCCTGTCTCCTCAATATCACAGCACACCACGGTATGCCTCATATTACAGCAAACATTTTAATTGTCATTGAATTTCATTTCTTATTTTTTCACCAACTCTCACAAAAAACGACTTTAGTCTCGATATTTAAAACTTGATTACTCGTTGTTAGGATCTGATTCGTACCTTTTTTTCAATGTAGATGTTCATTTACCGTTTATTTAATAATTTGGCTTTATGTAATAATGAGTTGTTTATTTAATTTTTTCAGTTAAATGATTTTTTTTTACTTGAAAATTAGTACATTTTAGCAAAGTAATTTTTCCATGCAATAAAAAATGATATTTATACATACATATATATATATATACACACTTACTTGTTTTTCTGATAAATTAATAAATAATTACTTACATATATATATTTTTCTTAAATTTTCAAGTATTTTAAGAAATTTTTATTATATTCTATAAATACATTATCTAATTTTTATTGTGTCTTATTCTTCAACAGTTCTACATTTGTGATTTTAGAGGTTCAGGACAGTTGACAGAAAAAAGTTCTCAGCAATAAAAGCAGCATAAAGATATGCAACAATGCTGGAAATTTTTTTGTTCATATGGATGTACATAAATGTTTTTACGCATCTTTGACAACTTTTTACATGTATTATTAGAAACTACAACTTGTAGATCTTTGGGATTATGATGACGCGTTGGAGCTTCTCCCAATGCTCAAGGATATCGGAGGTGCGAAGCAGGTCATGGAATGAATGAGCGAACGGGTTAAGAGTAATTTAACTTTATTCATTATAAAACAAGAAGAGACTGCACTTTGTTAAACTGTTCGCTGCTCGTGGACGAGGCGCGTGCCGTCGTCGTTGCTGGTAGAGCATCGTGTCTAGCAGCGTTCGCTACCTTACGGTAGGCGCTGTCTTGAGTCGAGAGAGAGGAGGTGGCGCGCGTAGCTAGTCCGTGCGCGGGATAAGCTGTTGCTTCCGCCGAGAATCTTGATTTGAGCTTTGGCCGGTAGATGGCGCTACAGATCTATTTAAATGGTTAGTGCGTTTTATCTCAAAGCAATCTCTTATATAAATCAAATTATGAGTAATTATTACAGATTATATAAATGCACCTTAACGTAATTTTTCCTTAAGGTTACATGTAAGGTTAAGAATTTTTAAACTTAAATATTATATAGGATACAGTGAAATAATCTAAAACTCTTTCAGTATTTTTTATGCTATGTCGAATGTATGTTTGATATTTAACACACATTCATTAAAAAAAACTACGTGTGACGAACGTCCTGAAGGGATACTTACTAGCATGTAATACTACCTTTTGGAAGAAAGAGGTATCACAAGATGGTTTTTTTTAACCTTTTAGATACAATTATACTTTGTATATTAAGAATGGACTAGGAATATGAGCGTTAGCGTATATGGCATGTGGTAGTGTGGCATTGAGATGTCATTAACGAAGGTGGTAGAAAGTTGTTTAAAAATCGTTGGAAGATTCGATGATAAAGCATAGTCCTGTGCTCACCAGCTTTCATGTTGTTTATATTATTTTATGCCCTAATATATGCTGTTAAAAACTATGTTATCTACCATACTATTTCATAAAATTGTAACTTCTTACTTGGGTACCTAAGTACTCTATTTCCACTGATTTTTTTTCTTACGTAAAAATAGCTGAAGAAAAAGGGTTACAACTCAAAATGTACCTTATTTGTATGTGTGCTTTGGTTGCGCGTTATTATGAGGTGGGAAAGAGTAAATTAAAGAAATTAAATTTTGTTCAACATTTTTTGAAGAATATATTTTTAGCTTAATCTTGTACCAAATTTTTCTACGGAAGTGTAATGAGAAAAAAAAAAAATTTTATGTGGTACTCTGTTATTTTGTAGATCACAATATTACACTTTAATACAATACATTCACTTCTTAAATTGTCAAATTTATCTGCAGTACTTACTTACACAATTTCTTTAATTTGAAATGACACTACAAAAGAAACGCGTTTTCCATATTGACTAATTAATAGTCTAGATTAATAATGTTTTATGAGCAATTTTCTCGTAAGTTGACAGTAAATTATATAATGTTGATTTCTAGATGGTAATCGACCATGAAAGTTGGATAATGAACCTTAATGAAGCTAATATGAATGACCGTCCAGTATGGTACAAACTATATAGTGCTCGACAAGCTTACCAGATGCCATCAACTTTACCCAATGATTGGGACAACTTGATAGATAGAATGATGATAGAACCTCAGATATTTGAGATTTATTACAAGTAATCATAAAATTTCTTTATATTTACTGTGAAAATGTTGTTTTATAAGTTTAATTATGTTCGTTAAATATATAAATTATATTTCTCAGACATTATCACAAAGATTCACCTGTCAGACCACCATATAATGAAGATAGCAAAAAAAGATTGTTATGTGATCTTCGAAGTGGTAAAAGTCATGATCGTAAAATTTTTTGTGATGCTTTAGAATCAAAAATAAATGGTCTCACTAAAAAAGGTTGGCGCTCTTGGATATATAATGGTCTTGCATTTTCGTAAGTTTCTATTTTTTTTCTTTTTTTGGTAGTTTCATAATGTTGTTGATCAAGTATTTAAGTGATTGGAAAAATTAAACAAAAAAAAAAAGAAAAATATTCATTACAGAATGGTTTTTTTTTTTCATTTTATGAAAAAACATTTTTACTATATTAAAAAAAAGTAAGTTTAATCAGATATTTTATGCACAATCTTTAACCCATCTCTAGAAAAGACTAGTTATAACAATGATAGTAGTAAATACCATTAGCACTTTTTTTAATTTTGTGTATGATTATCATATATATTGAAATAAATGTTTGTAAAAAATAATACCATGTTTTACGCTCATTAAGTGTTACACTAAGAACCAGAGTTCCTATATGTTAAGAAAGAACGTAAAAAGTAAATGATCGTATAAAAGTAATAAATACTGGACCCTATTTAGATTTTTTTTTGGGAATGAATTATAATAGTACTATAGCATTATACAATTTTATATCAGTTATGATACCGATGTAAGCAAAAAAAGTGTTGAAAGATTACTGTTCCTTGCCAAAAAAGTCCATCATATTTTGTTAGGATATTTGTAACTGTTGCAAAAAAAAGCTAGGATAAAATAATATTCAAAGAACAAATTGACAACAGCAGAATGTATCGTACGTAAACAAAAGTAAAAAATAAATTTACGGCATAAAATTACAAGGTGTGCTCAGTTCAACAGCTAATCTGGGGCAGTCGCTACACTTTGCTTAACTTTTCCTGTAAGTAGCAGAGCTACTGTTACTATTAATTTTACAGCGTTGCCAATGAACGCAAATGCGTAGTTTTATTTTACAATACTCTCTTTATTTCAGCATTTACAAGTACTGAGCAATATTTAACTTACATAGCAAATTATACAATTTTTCGGATATAAATTGGTTTTAAACGTCAGTGTATTTTGATCTCTAATGAAATTTAAAACGACGTCTAATGGTGGTACTGTCACATTTTGTATTTGATTAAAAATAAAACCACGTTCCAGCCGTTTAAATGACGTTCGGGCCCTAATCAGGTACAAAAATCTATGACTAATAAAAATTCTTTACAATACAAATTTTGATAAAATATAATGAACGCAAATTAATTTGAGAGTATAACATACCTCTGACACAAAAGGGATGTAAAATCGTAATGTAGTCAGAGTTTCAAGTTTGGCTGCTTTTATATTCTGCACACACACAAATCACATCGTACACGTACGTTATACAATAAATTAAGTATCTTAAGCAATTCCTTGTGAGAAGCATTTAAATAGTACAAGTGTTCCTAACACTACAAATGAAAGAGGCCCCCTAATATCATTTGTGATTGTATATGTGCAGAGTACAAAATCAGCTAAGCTTGAAATTCTTACTACGTAACGATTGTACATCCCTTTCGCAAATGTAAGAGGTATGTTATATACTCAACTCAATATGCGTGCATTGTACATTATCAAAATTTGTATTCTAAAGAATTTTTATTACTGACAGACTTATGTACTTGATGAGGGCCGAAACGTTGACCAAATGGCTAAAAAGCTCTTTAATTTTTAAATAAACACAAAGTATGACAGTACTACCGTTGAGCGTTGTTTTGACTTATTTACTAATTTTCGTTGAAAACTGCACGTCCCTTTACATCAGCATCTACACTGCGCTGTTATGATAAACACTAGATTGTAATTGCTAAACATTTTTACCAGAAGGAAGTTTGAATCTCTCTGCAAGGTGCTTGACTGCATACGTGTATATTTTGATAGAAATGGAGTTCTGTTTTTCATAAGCTTTGTGCGCTAAAATGTTTTCATACTTCTTAGTGTAATATACAAAATGTAACTAATCTTAAGTAAAAAATCTCAATTAACCGAATAAAGTTACTGGTATTGAAATAACATTCTACCTATAACCGCTTAACTCCCTGGCAGTGTATTCTCAGTAGCTCACTGCGCTCACTTTTTTTCAGTTTTATTTATTTGATAAGCAAAAAAAATCAAAAACCATTAACCCTTAACAGTCAAACGTACTCGCTTGTTCGTGCTTTTGTTTATTACACATGTGAACAGAATCCCAAGTAGTCGATCCTCAGTTACCCAATGCTATCAGATATTAAGATTCACTGTTAATTTAAACATAAACGGAAACTTAACAAGCTAATTTCTGAAGTCCTGCAACACCAAAATACCCAAGTAAATGCAACTTACAAAATTAAAACTGAAATATAACTAACGAAAGCAAACACAAGTAAAGGTTAAACTCCAGTACATACTCTGAACATACGTGAGTTTTAAGTTCTAAAGGCCACATTGAGTGTTAGCTCAGTTAGGCACACGTTCTGTTTTGAACCCAATGATCATGAGTTCAAGACTCGGTACCATCTTGTTTTTTCTTTTCCTTTTTTTTTATTTCGTATTAAAAAATATTATGATATCCGTTTATTTATAAATAACTAACCACAGAGTAACGCGTATGCATAAAAAACTCATTCCCGTAACACAATAGGCATGGCTCGTTTATTTTTAAATATACTTATCACCACCCAACATGCTCCACTGCCTGCACTGTTGTCTATATAATAGATAAATGAAATTACTAGCAGCTTATACCTAGTAACCCGATGCACTTGCTTGTCCATACGCTCTTTTATCAAGAGAATTAACAAGATATCAAGAATGTAATAACCAGTAATCTGAAGTACATGCTTGCGTGCTCTTGTATTTATTAAATTAGCAACATACATTTCAAGAGCGTATCCTAGTGTTAAATAATCCGAAGCAATAGCTTGGCTACAACTTTATTTACTTATTAA
The DNA here is from genome assembly GCF_000648655.2 of Copidosoma floridanum. Next base: position 253,557 of record NW_019379784.1, on the reverse strand, counting down.
CTATACTATAGTTTAAAAACGTATTTTAATGTCAAATAATCTGAAACACTCACTTAGCCATGCTTTTGTTTATCTAACAAGTATTTTAAACCTTGAGAGTCTTATCCCAAGTAATTTTAAGTCCTTCCTCCATCGCACTTTTATTTACTTAATGAGCATTTAAAAATTTAAGATCTTTATCCCGAGTAATTTTAATGGCTCGCTTGTGTGTGCTTTTGATTATTTAATAAGTATTTCAAATTTCAAGAGCCACACACGAGTGACTTGAATCGCTCGCTTAGATATGAATACATATGTATATACATGTATGGATGTTTTCTCAGGTATAAATTTAATTTAAGCTGTAAATCTATAAGCGTTAATACAGTCATAAGTTTCGTCATTTGCATACACGTTAACGTACATGAATTCAGTTGTCAGATAAGTTCTTATTGTACTAATAGCAACACCAACAGTGAAAACTACGCTAACTTATAAGATTTTTTAATTGAAAAAAAATTTTTTTAATTTTAAAAACTCCGGACATCAGAAATTTAAAAAAAATTTATGCTATCATAAACAAAAATCCGAGAATCTTTGACTTTAAATATACGAAAGACAAGTTATCGTAAGCTTTCATCTAAAGTATTAACTAAAAAGATCATTCAGACGAAAATCACTGTATTGATTAATATGTTAGCCTTTGATTAGAGGCAGAAAAACTGCGTTTTTCAAAGAGTGGTAAAGGTCTTGTTTTTAATTAAAAAATACATGTAACGTATTTCATACCTCATTTTTTAATTTTAGGCAGTGTAAGTAGGTATAGGTAAACTATAGGACTTTTAACTTGTTCAGAGGCCGATAGGCTTTCGGCAATTCCTGCTGCCTATCCCCCTACTATCTCCACTCTTTACCCTACACATTACTGCACAGTATCAGCTCGTATAAGTGCTGTCACAGTTGGTGCACAGTAGTGTCTACGAGTGAATGTTAATGTCCTACTGCAGTTGTCGTTGACCACCTCTAACACCCTTTTTCCCTTTTTGCGGACTCTGCTTCACTTAGGTCAGAAAATTCTTTTTTATTCATATTATGGAATGAGGAAAAATTAAACTGATAAGAAAATCAAAACTTTAATCAAACTGTTTAACATGTTTACTGACGCACATAGCTGGCATTGTGTGCCAGATACTGAATAGTTTGATCTTATTAGTTGGAGGATTGCCCAAAACTGTAATATCATAAGCTTTCAATTTCAATCTTTCCAACCAGTGCTTTCTCAATGAGCCGAATACATGTAGTTTTCTAACATTGTGTATATGTTTTTAAAAAATTTGGACTGTAGCGATTTACTACAAATTTTCTACTCTGATGCTATGCCATAAAATCAGCGTTTTGACCTAAGATTTCTCTTCTACATTTGTCTAAGAGTCATTACTATAAAAGCAAAATCAGTACATTAAAGCAAACAATAACGTTAGTTACAGTTGTCTTATCTCAAATATTAAACCCACCAGCATTTTCGGTCATTAGATCCTCATCAGGATGGAGTGCAAGCCAATTTTATATAATAGTGATTAGACTACCGTTACATCCTGAGTTAATACAAATTATATTATAACTGAAAGCTATCCGTCCATTAAATTCAGATAAGATGTATTCTGAATAAAAAAGCAAGCTCATTTGACAGGAGGAGCTCATACGTCATTTATGTTCAATACTATGCTGACATATGAAACACCAACCCTGTTTGTAAGAATGTACGTATGTATTAAAATCGTATTGTATATATAAATAAATAAATTTTATTGTATGTATAAATGAATAATTTACTTGGGCAATGATTGCCCACTTCTGATAACACTGATTTTAAAATTTGTAATTAACACACTATTTCGTTAAATTCAAAATTGATTGTAAAATCCTCAGAAGGATTAATTTCAAAATTTGTAAGCTTACACCAAAATTAAATTTGTATTTGATGTTCTTATATTGCTGATGCGAGCTTTCATCATCACTGACCCAAAAAACTCAATCGAACTTGTCAGAGAAATGCGCTTGGTACTGTTGTATTGTTATTTCCTAATACATTAAATCATAACATAAAACATCATCGTGCAAACCTATTGTTTTTCTGTCAACGCAGTCTGCACGAACATCGCTCATTGGTTGACCTTTTTCTACCAAAGGCCTCTTTTACTCGCTCTGATGCTAGAAAAACGCACCATCAAGAGAAAAAATCGGTCTCTTTACGTCTGTCACCTGTCCTCTAAAGTTTTAGTCAACTCTTGACCCTCACGACTTGTGAGTATTTTATACACGTAAGGCATAACGTGTTGGCTGAGGTGACTCGAGTGTGTATCGAGAATATCAATAGTATTGGACTACGCTAAGAAGCGAGGTACAGCAAAAGAGACCCGCAAAAAGTGGTTCCGGCGATAGCAGAGAAAGTAGAAATCGCAATATTCTACTGGGTACGAACTTATTCGTGTAGTTTAAGGAAACATTAAAGATTACTGCATGAAGCATAAGAAAACTCCGAAGCAGCAGTAACGACAATCAGTGATAGATGTAAGTTATTTATCAATAATATAATTAACCCCGAATCTTGTTAAAGTGACCCGAGTAAATTGTATTTAAAACAAGAATTGATTATTAAATTACTTTAATAAGGAAGTACATTTTTTAAAATCACACATGTTATTTAAATATACATTTTAATTTAATTAAAAGAACGAATAAATCTCACGAGCTGAGTCCTAAGAGATCCACGAATGACACTTATACAAAACAGTTAAGACCATTTAAAGAAAAAGTCCGGTCATAAAAAATTGGCATTTCTTGTGTTTTCTTCAAATCTTAGTTTAGTGGAAAAAAAAAAAATCTATTATCATGCAAATAAAATATTTCTGAATAAATATGGAAAAATAAAAAACAAATAAAAATGCCCGGAAATAGTAGAGAAAACTTATCAGTGGACGACTGTCTTACACAACAGTTTTTAAATGTTTTACAAGGATTAAGTACGACTAATTCATTAATGTGCATAAAAAAAGCATCTCAACACACACCTTTTAATGACGGATACTCAACTTCCTTAAAAGACTTCTTACAAGATGAAGAAAATGAATGAAGTCTTATAACAGCCGCATAAGAACCTATGTACCGTCACACAGTTATTTCTAGACTCAAACGAAAAGCTCGAGAGAGTTTGGTAGGTTATTCATTTGCATCAATTGATCAGTTAAAAAAACCTTTAAAACAATAATCTCCACTAACCAAATCGTAGTATAAATACACGGCAGAACTTTTATATACTGCAATGGAACAAAACGAGACTGTTTGAAATTTTTTATCATAGAATAATTTCTCTTACATAAACTACCTTTACAGCCCTTTTGACTGAATTGAATGGTGACCAACTCAAGAGAACACAAAAACCACACCGTAAAAAATTAGTACTACAAACATTTATTAATGCCTTACCTGACTCGTGAAAATTAACTATAGCACTTTCGAAACCCAAAAATATCCATGAAGCTTTAAAAGCTGTTGTACTTTCTGAACGTACTTGCCCACTAATAAACAATATGGCCAAGTACGCTCACAAAGCCATACCCACGATCTCTACTTCTACGACTCCTGAATCTTTAGTACCAAACGTTACCAAAATTTCTGTCTCTGTCTCTACTCAGTTCGACCACCAAAAAAAAAAACGTTAATTTTAATGACCCGTTGACTTAGCATAAAAATTTTTTCCCGCATACCTACAATAAAAACAACTCCAAGATGACTCAACCAAAATTCAACGAGTATGGTCAAGGACTTTTACCTTCTGCACTTAGCTACGCACCTCAACGACGATCAAGTACTCTTCCACCAAGCCGTACACCACCACTAACCTGGAATAATCATCGTAATTACTATTATCACCCTTTAAATTTTCGAAAATTCTCATATTTTCAACCACAACCATTTTATCCACCTTGCTACCCACAAATGTATTTTTCCTATCCTCATACTCAAGGCAATGCTTACCATCAACAAGCTCCATTTCAATACTACAACCAAAAACAATACCAAAATTATAATCAAGACCGATACCGAGGCTCTCGCCCTAACTCTCTAAAAAACGAAAACGAGACTCGCCAGTTGGACACGACTGAGAGTTTGAATCCGATGACGCATCCAAAATCAATAATGGTGGTAAAATCTTCAGAGCCTTCTGAGCAAGAAAAATAAGAAATTCACTAGCAGGTAAGATATGTTGTGATATATTTCGGGAAAATTCGGAAATTTTTATATTAGATTCAGGTGCAAAAGTAAATGTCATCAGTTATAACGCATTAAGAAATGGTACAAAAACTTATTGTGATAATACTGTGATAATACCATTGAATGAGAAGGAATAACTCTACAGCAAATATTTACTCTGGGTACCATAACGGTACATTTATTCAATACAAATCACTAATTTTCCATTAATTCAAATTTTTAAAATAATTTAAACAATGTAAGAGATCGCATTGAATTTATAATGGATAAGCTTAAAAGATCTAATCACTGGAAAGCTAGTCAATCGAAAATGAGAAAAATTGTAGAAAAATACGGTCACTGTTACACTTCAGGTGACCCGACTCTTTAAACTTCTATTATGACACATAAAATACTTACGACAGACGATCCTCCTGTATATGTCAAACAATACCATCACCCCTTATCGTTATATCAAGAAACAAAAACTTAAATAGAAAAATAAATAGCAGACAGTACAATTATAACATCAAACAGCCGTTACAGTAGTCTACTATGGATGGTACCCAAGAAATAAGGACCTGATGGAATAAAAAATACAAATTAGTAATATATTATCGTAAACTGAGCAAAAAAACGATCCCTGATGCTTATCCACTACCAAACATTACTGAAATATTAGAGAAAATTGGAAGCTCAAATTATTTATCCGTTTTCAATCTAGCCAGTGGATTCCATTAAAGAAAATTTGACGTTACAGATAGATATAAAACTGCTTTTAGCACACCTAACGGTCATTATGAATATGTAGAAATGCTATTTAGGCTATGCAATGCACCTGCAACATTTCAACGACTAATAGACATTATTTGATCAGGACTGCAAGGTGTTGAGTTATTTTTATTTCTTAATGACATGATTGTATGTCAAGAAACTTTAAAAGATCATGTGACAAAAATAACTTATTTATTTGAAAAACTTTCGAAATCCAAATTAAAACTACAACTTGACAAATGTTAATTATTAATGCCTGAAGTGACTTATTAAGGACATAAAATAGGATGCTACGAAGTCAAACCAGATTCAGAAAATTTAGAAGTGGTTTTGAAATTTTTAAAACCAAGGAATCAAACGAATGTTAGACAGTTCTTAGGATTACCGAACTATCACCGTCGTTTAGTCAAAAATTTTGCAGCAATTTTAGAGCCTTTAACGTCCTTATTAAAAAAAGGAAAGAAATCAAAGTGGACAGATACTCAGCAAAAAAGCTTTGGAGAGTTAAGGAGAATATTATGCAAAGCACTTATGTTAGTTTGCGTCTATTTTAATGAGCAATTTATATTCACAACACACGCATCTTTTGTAGCTTTTGGGGCAGTAGTAGGCCAAGAAGAACCAGAAAAAGACTGCCTTATTGCGTATACATCAGAAACTGTTAATAAGAATAAAAGAAATTATTTTACAACGGAAAAAGAATGCTTAGCAGTAGTTGTAGCAGAGCAATATTTTTGACATAACTTATACGGCAGGAAATTTACGGTTTACGGAGATAATAAACCACTATCCTGAATTGAGTATATCAAATATCTTATGAGTATGCTAAATAAATGGAGAGCAAGACTTCGAAGTTATAGCTATACTCATAAGTACAAACCTAGTAGACTCAATACAAACGTGGATGACTGGTTGAGAAATCCAATAGAATAAAAAGAAAGGCGAAAGTGATAAAGATAATTTTTTGGATAAAGACAAAGTATGTAAAAAACCAATCAATCTTATTCCAATACCATTGAAAGTATGTAATCAGCACCTAAAGTTAAAAAAAATAAACCTAGAGATACATTATTAACAGTCTCTCGGAGTATGGAAGGCGGACAAGGTGAATTTAATGCACATACAATAGCGGAAAGATTGAAAGCGAAACGAAGAAAAGAAATACCGAGAGCTCTAATAAAAAACTTGTTATCTGAGCCCGACACCGCGTTTACTTCACAGTTTAGTGACCCACAATCCAAAGCGCCAATACCGTTACAAGAACGACCATTTATGCCAAGCTCAATAAATGCACTTGCAGAAGAGACCCCTTGGAATGTAATGGAAAACTCAAGACATAAAAACTAAAAAAACAGTGAAATTGAAGAAATAATCCAAAAAATGTAGGTTTTCTGCCAAGACGAACTAATATTCTAATCAAAGTCAGTACATTTTGAGCCAATAAAGTTAATAAAAATCTTCAACATTTTAACTAGAATAAGACTCTACTTCTTTTGATAAAAAAACTTTAGATGTAACTACAATAAAACCAAAATTCTACTCGACTTTTAGAAGCTCTGTACAAGATCAGGTAAACTATGGAAATAAAAATAAAGATCAATTACTGGATTCAAAAAATAATAATTACAGTAATAAAGATTGTGACAAAGATCGATTTATAAAAGAATGGAATCAAATCTCATTGTGGTGGGACAGTTACGATAAGAAAAATAAAATACCAAGTAACAGCGGTTTTGGAAAAATACAATCTTTACCAACATCCTCTACCGAACGTCATGGTGGCAGTTACTTAAATAAAGAACAAATAAATATATTTCAATCGTCACCTAAAAATTTAATCCCTCCTACTATAGTAAATAAATAGATCGATGAAACAATGAACGAATTTATTGCAAACGGAATTCTTATAAGAGCCAAATCTCCAATCAAACCATACAGAAATAGTACTACAAATAATAAATTACAATACTCTTACGATAAACTATGTAGAAGAACTTTATTACCAATAGAACTTTATAGTAATAAAAAAAGAGACAAAAACCTTTCTCAATTGGAGAGCATATAAAATAAAACTGATGACGATGCGAAGAGAACTTTCAATGAAAATATTTAACTACAAGCAAGCCATACAGCAGCGTTACAATCCATACAACAAAATTATAACTTTGCTCGTAGCGAGAAAGTTACTAGAAATATAAGTCTCGTTGAAAATTTATCTAATATAACTTATAAAACATATAAATTAACATTTTTAAGTAATCGTGGAAAATCAACTTACACCAAGGATAGTTACACCTATTTTATTTCTGATCCTGTAGATTTAAAATCAATCAACAATTAACTACTATTAGATATAAAAGCTATGTCAAAGGAAGAATTATTTGATGTTCAACCAAAATTGGGAGACGTTATTACTACTAAAAACCGATATCGCTACATATTTTTACTACTCGTGAATAAAAACTTTACTGATGAAATAAAATACAGCATTTTATGAACCTGCGTTAAAAATCTTGCATATGCAATATCAGTAGAGGAAGTTAACATCGCTCGTATTTATAATCTTTCTAGAGGAGAAGTACCATCAATTTTATAAGAAGAATTACGTTATCTTCCCCTTACAGTAAAAATTTGTTTTGGTGCATGTTATCATCTAACCCTAAAAAACAGAAAGAAAAAATCAGTTGACTGTCACACTAGCTCATTCAAAGATTGCTGAATACATACAAAAAGTAAAATTTGCCAGAAACAAAAATAAGTCCACATAAAAACCAGACGACCTATGGTTACTACACACATACCATCAGAAGTATTTTTTAAAGTTGCAATAGATACAATAGGCCTTTTTTACAAAATACATCTGGAAATAAGCACATTCTAACTATGCAATGCTTACTTACAAAGTTTTTTATTTCAGTTCCTGTTCCTAATAAACAAGCAATAACTATTGCCGATGTATTATTAAGATATTTTATTTTTACTTACAATATTGCTAGAATTATTCTCAGTGACAGTTAAAAAAGTCTCATTAATCAAGTATTGACAGAAGTATTACAAGTTTATAGATTCCATTTAGCTCTCACTAGTGCATGCCAACAAATTATTAGAAAGAAGCTACGCTATATCAAACGATTTCTTGGAAACTAAGGCTCAATACAAAAATCATTGGGATGGAATGGTTCCTTTTGCAATGTACGAGTATAATACTTTAGTCAATTTAGCCACAGGCCTTACACCTTGCGAACTTGTCCTTGGTAGACAAGCACGCTCTCCAAATCCATCTCCACTCGAATTCAAATAAGAAACATACAGCTCATATGCTAGTGACCTTACCCACTGTTTACGTAAAATACAAAAAATAACTTATAACAGACCTAAAATTCTAAAATAAATTACAAAAACACGTTATAAAAATAAGTTAAAGCCACATTACTTGGAAGTTGGAATGACAGTCCATGTGCTCAAAGAACCCTGAAAAGGAAAATTTGGATAGATTTGATAACGGAATTCTTAAAATTAAAGAAAAACATAGTAATAACAACGCCATATTAAATAAAGGCAGTAAATAAATAATGAACAAACACATTGACAAAGTAAAACGCTGGTACCTATGGAAAAAAAAAAAAAAAATTCTTTGATTTTATTGTTGCAGATTGATCCGATTAATATGTTGACTAAAATGATTGCCTTTCTGCTTCTGCTAACACTAAGGTCTGGTATGATAAAAAGAAAAAAAAAGATGCCTGCAAAACGTTGCAACAACATGCTTTAAGTAAATAATTCAGGCATATATTATGAATACACTAATAAAGTCAGACTTATTCGTACTGAATGGCACTTCACTATTAAGTTAGATTTTCGCAGAATTGAAGACCAAGCTAAACTATACCATTAACAGCTAGATACTTTATTTGAACAGTGTTGTTACGTGGGATTCTAAGGGTTCAAGCATAACCGTTATTATATCTGAATCTTCCTGTGTCATGGAAAAAGTTTCGTTTAAACCATCCCTACCGTTATCAATCTCTTCCCCGTAGTCTGACATCATTATTTCTTTTCCTTTTTTTTCTTATATTAGAGTGATGTGAGCTTAATTATATTAGTTGATTTCAGTCCACCCTTGAAGAAATAATAGAGAAAAAAGAATTCCTATTTTATTTCTTATTCTGTATTTCTATTTTACTGGCTTCTAAAACGAGTGGAACTAGCCGTATTCAGGTTAAGTATTATTTTTTTTTGTACGTCGTTTCCTTAGCTAAGCAACCCCGAGGGACAATAAGTATGTATATTTGGGAGTATAAAAAGAATTATTACTTACTCTGACAGAAGGCACGAAACGATGAGCGCCAATATACTCCAAGTCATCCTCTTCACGATGGGTCCTTTTGAAACTGGATGTTGACTTTTGCCCTTCCTTACTTGATAGCAGCTGCAGGTGACTGCCTTCAATTTTCTGCGCCTGTTGTTGCACTGTACTATGTGTGCTTCCCGATTGTTGCCCGAAAATTCCGAAATATCACGTGTAAAAAAAAATTTTTGTTTCGCGACAAAACCTACCCCACACTTAGCACCAAAACTGTTACGTGGGATTCTAAAGGTTCAGGGTGCTTAATAACAACGTAGCAGTTAAACTCAATCAATCACTTTATTGCTATATTCCTTGAGGGAAGGCACTTTGCGGTCCCGAGTTACTTATTGCGACTATCCTTTTTCTAGTCCCGACGTTCTAGAGCCCTGTGGCCACTGCTGCGGGCCTTTTTATGCTCTTTCCTCCCCCACTTGTGATCCTTCCTAATACTAATAGCTGAGGCCCATCCCACGTAGTATGTTCCATACTGTACGTGACAGTGTACTAGAGTACTTCAAAATCAAAAATGCAAAAATTTAATACCAAGATACACGTTAAATAATATGATTCGTCTAACAAAATCAACATACAAATATTTAAAACTATTTTTTGCACCTAAAATGTAAATACAAAGTAAGAAAACAAACTCCAACATTACAGTAAAAGTTATTTCTAGCCACATGATAATAAGACAAGCACCACTAGAGTTTGTGGGGTGGATTTCAAAAATATTATTTAGATCTATGGATTGAAAGATCAAGGTCAAATGAATACGGATATAAATAATCTTTACTGTTCTACACAAACAATATTATATTAAGAAGCAAAACAGACTCATATTGTACGCTAAAATATCAAAAAAATATATATAGAATTAGTAAAAAATGCAAGACATAATGAAAAAGTTACAAAAAATTGGAAAAGGTTAACCGAAGAAACATAACCATTAGATAATAAAAACAGAAAAATAGAGTATAAAATAGAAGTATAAGAATGGACTAACTCGTTCAGAAAATTCCTATTTTTCATACTAAATTCTTACAAAACGCTTATCAGTACAGTGGAAAGCACGTTACAAGGAGATCTACATCCACTTATGATACAAAGCGAACAACTATCAAAAATTTTTAATGAAACTAATTCATACAAAAAAAGCACTAGCTAACATGAGACGATTCAACCGTAACATTTAAAATCCCTGCATGCACTGTCCACAACAAACGCAGTAAAAATGATAGATGTTAGATTAGCAGTTAAACTTAGTTTTCCTTTAATAGGTAAAAAATAATCCAGTAATTATTTTATGTACACGATTCTACAAAAAATTTACACTCAGATTTAAAGGAATATGTCAGCATTGAGCCCCAACATAGTATCCTGATCTCGAGCAATAATCGTCGAAACTATTTGCTTACTGACAAAAAATTTTTTAATGATTGCATTTAAGATAAAAAGATTTTATATTGCCGACCAGATATGCCTATTGACAAAGAGTATAAGACTAAAAGCCACTAAAAAATAGTTATATTCTGGACAAAATACTACCACAATACAAGTATTGCGTGAAAATAATCCTTCAATCGCACATCCAACTGAAATTACAATACATGGTACGGAAATACTAACGATCATCAGTAACTGTGTTGCTTATGCTTCCGGCTACAACCTGCATGGAGTCACAACACTAGAATTAACAAATACTAACTACTTTAGATCAGAGCTTCTCTACAGTTTAGCAAATTTATTGAACCTCCATGATATCAAAACAATCAAAATTGGCAATAATAACTTAACCCTTGATCTACAAGAGGAAGAAAGAATCGAAGTAAATAAATGGGCAGAATCAAATGACGCAATAGCATTAACTAGAATCGACAAAACCTTAAAAGATATAGCAATAAAAAATCAAGCTAACAATCGAATTACAGCAATAACTTTTGGAAGCCTAATAGTAAGTTTAATTGTTACAATAGTCATTGCTTCAATTTTATTAAGATACATCTTAAAATTATAAAAATAGATCCAATAATTTACCATAATTTATCACGATTTGTATATGAAGCTTAACCAAGTAGATCAAATGATTCTCAAATTTTTATAACGAAACATAATACTCTGAAAAAGTACGAAGAATTGTGAAAAATCTAGCACCACCAACTCCCGGCAGAACCACACGTGATTATTTGTTGATACAAGGTCACTCTTAATTCATTAAATATCTAACCAATAAAATGGTGTAAAAATACTAAAAAAAAAAATGACAGCTAAATAAAAAAGGCTTGACACCAGGCCCAGATATAAAGAAGTATAGGCTAGTAATAATAAACTTGACCAAGTTTTCTTACATTTTTTTTACAAACTTTATTACAAACTAATGTTACATTTTAATTTACAAAGTAAAAATTTATTATTATTTGCACATATATAAAATGATAAAAAACTTTTTTCCTATTAAGATTCTAATTTAACTGATTAACAGTAAAAACGGTCATATTAAAAAATAAAATACAAAAAATCAATTATCAGCGAAATATAACACTTCAGTAACTAGCCGATGAAAGTACTGACATAATGAAAACTTACTTTTGCTCCGCCTAGGTAAAAATAACTAACGTGGCAGAAAAATTCGATAAAAAAATAAAATAAAATATTTTAGTTACAAATTTAGTAATACTATATATTTAATATGTAAGTCTTTATCGTAGAGACTTAACAAAAATAAATAAGCGGCAGATGAAA
>NW_019379784.1:229176-240036 GCF_000648655.2 Copidosoma floridanum | reverse complement strand
TTTTACTCGCTCTGATGCTAGAAAAACGCACCATCAAGAGAAAAAATCGGTCTCTTTACGTCTGTCACCTGTCCTCTAAAGTTTTAGTCAACTCTTGACCCTCACGACTTGTGAGTATTTTATACACGTAAGGCATAACGTGTTGGCTGAGGTGACTCGAGTGTGTATCGAGAATATCAATAGTATTGGACTACGCTAAGAAGCGAGGTACAGCAAAAGAGACCCGCAAAAAGTGGTTCCGGCGATAGCAGAGAAAGTAGAAATCGCAATATCCTACTGGGTACGAACTTATTCGTGTAGTTTAAGGAAACATTAAAGATTACTGTATGAAGCATAAGAAAACTCCGAAGCAGCAGTAACGACAATGAGTGATAGATGTAAGTTATTTATCAATAATATAATTAACCCCGAATCTTGTTAAAGTGACCCGAGTAAATTGTATTTAAAAGAACAAATTACTATTCAACTGCTTTAATGAAGAAGTTCATTAATTAAAATTACCTATATTGTTTAAATAAAGATTATTATTCTATCAAAAAGAACAAATAAAGCTCACGAAATGAATTCTAAGAGACCCAGGAGTGACACTTAAATAAAACAGTTAAGACCATACTCTCAACAAGTCTGGTCATAACACTAGCATTTCTTAGTTCATTTATCTCAATGGCTGTTATCCCTTATCTGTTTTTTTAATAGATAGTAGATAATATTGTTTATCAATAAAGTATTTGCTGATGACGTATTACTATTTGTTTTAACTAACTTTCCAAATGGGATGGAAACTGAGAGATGGTAGCATACATTGGTCTTCATGTGCAACCCTTATGTAAGTTACATCACTATTGTTATAAGCTGCAGATGCGTATTAATAATAAGCATAGATTTTATAGTGTGAAATGGACTCGTTAAATGTGACATGTAACTAAATGCTTAGAATTTCTTCCACGCTTGTTGCAACAAAATAAAAGTATACAAGTAAACTTATACAAAGGTCTAGAGTTCTTAGAAATTAAATGTTTTGATGTGTTAGCTTTTGGCGTTTTAATTATCTTCTGCTTTGACATATTAACAGTTTAAATGCTCGTTGTTGACTGAGCGTTGGAGTGTATGTTGAGCAGCTTCTATACATTCCATAATTTTGAACGATTTTCATCATTGTATGGGTGTTGTGTGCAACCTTATCATTATGAATTCTCTACAAAAATTGATTAATTTTCTGTCCTGGTCAACTGTATGCAATCGTATGTGATTAATAGCGTTCCTAACAATTGGTTATCATATTATCTTTGAAGGAACTTTAATAATTTTGTATTTTAGGGAAACTGCTAGGATTAATTCTTTAATTGTAGGAGCCTCTATTCTGTTTGTGTAGGCTTGAATACTAATGTTGCACTTTACTCGTAATGTGTTTACTTTGAACATTGCCACAGGTAAATTTAAGTTATGGGTGATTTTATCTTCTGAAACTTGCTCAATAACACCTAAAAGCTATCCTATAGAACGTTTCGTTCTAAGATCGATTGAATGACTACACGTTATAAGATTACGGAGTGTATTATTGTTGGATTTTATATCAATAGCTATGTCACTAGGCTGTAATACGTCCATTAAGAATAATTCAATAAATCAAATTTCAGCTAATTGTTATGAAAACGACCATTTAATCATGTAAGTGAAATTTATTTGTACCATTGTCAATATTTGGAATCGAATAAGATCTACGAAGTTATAGTATGCTAAGAAAATAGTAATGTTCTGGGAACAATTTAATAGGCGAAGAAAACTGCACTTCTTATACATAAAAAGTATCAGACAGACTAAGTGTTAGCGTTTCTTCCATTATTATTAAAGAACAATTTAAGAATTTTTATCTCTCAGGCTATGTCATTTGCTTTTTGACAATCTTTTCAACGGGAATGCCAAGCACAAGTGACCACAATTAAAATAATGAGTGTCTTGATATTTTTGATAGTTATACTTAACCTTGTCAACTTCCAAGTACAGAATAAAGTCTAAAAGTGGATGCAGGTCGTAGAAATTGTCAAAGTAAAAAACATTATTACCGCCTTTTTGATTTTCTTTTCAATGAGTTCCAGGTTCATCGTTGTAGTCAAAATTTACAATCGCAGTTTTACGATATCATGGCCCATTTGAAGGTGAATTGTTTTGCATAAATACTCTGTGATATTTCTTTGTGATCGCAAGAAGGTGATTGTAGTAAAGGAGCTCCACAAACCAGCTTGTCGTAACTATCTACTCTAAAAGTTTGACATACGGGGATTACATAAAAGATGTAAATATAATCTTGTTTAAATGATACCTTATGCTGAAGTTAAAAAAGCTTATAGATACATGCTTACTGTTAATAAAATATTTTCACTGTTTGCATCAGCCATACCAGTGAAACGCAAGACATAAGATGAATTTATAATAGCATCAAAATCTGTACTAAATCAAAAGAGAGTACCAAAAAATTGACATATTGATAGATGTAGAGAATTTTATAACAAATGGTTATTTTAACTAAAGTTTTTAAGATCTTATGAAAAAATATAAAACCAATTTCTATTTAACTCAGAGTAACCTTAAAGCAGTAATGTCTAAAAAATCAAATCACACATTGAACAATAGAATGTGAATTAAATTTAGTTTAACTGGAAATAATAAGTTGCTCTATGAAATAGTATGTTTAATATAAGCCTATAGATATTGAAAACATTGCACAATTGCTATAAAACCAAAAGATGTTACATTGACAGATGAAGCTATACTTTTCAAATGCCACAATTCTCAAGGTGAGCTTAGAAGAAAAAATCCAAAATTAAAAGTTAATGGTAAAGTACGTAAAAGAGCGGCGAAATACGCTTTCAAAAAGGTAATACATTGAATTAATCTGCAAAGATCGCCACAATTTCTAAGGTATAAAAAACAAATCCAATTACTTACCACTTGAAAGATTTTCAAGATCAACCAGTGTCTTAAGACATTTATGAACTAGAGCTTTTGAAAGCCAAGTTTTCTGATGTCTTTGCAAGAACAGGAGTTCTTAAAAATTGCAGTAATAAAATTCACGTTGAGTGTTTATTATTCGATGATTCTTTTAAAAGTTGGATAATTAAGTCTGATACCAAATAAGAAGAAAAGATAAATTATAAGATAAAGAAAAAAGAGTGTTGTTGGCTCAGGGCTAGTGTAACTTTAACTAATACAATGCTATTCTAGAGGTCGTGGGTTTGATTCCCAGTGAGTGCAGATTTTTTTCGAAACTGTTATCACGGAAAGAGCTTCTATTTAGCTCTGGCTGTTTTGGGGAGGATCTTTTCGTGAAGTCTTCCTTCAGAGTTATTCCAGAGTTTTTTCCTGGCCTCACAGGTCTTTGGGCCTGGTTAAATGTGAAACAGTGTTAGAGCTATTAGGTAGAAATTAGCAGATCCAATGCCAGGCACCAGGAAGAGATCGCTGGCTCTACCAGCAAGAAATGGCATCTCAAAGATGGGGCTTATCTGGGGATGCTAATTAGATTGGACCTGATGCTTTGCTAGGGAGCGCCAGCTAAGTTAGTGAGGAGTCGAAGTCTTAAAATACAGAGTCTTCTTCAGGGAAGGGATACACAGTGGCAAGTGGACCCAATGCACCATTGATGCAGAGAGTGCTAGCTTAACTAGCGAGGTATTTTACCGGAGATACTTACACTGTGCCCATGGAATGATTAGGTATGATGTAAATTGGGAGATTGGAAATAGGTGCAGCAATACACCCATACACATAGGTGATGAATGGATGGCCCTGGCAAGTAGGCCAATAGGCTGTCGTGATAACCCATAGAAAAAAAATAGATAATGAAGAGGGGCCCTAAACCAATGCCCCCCCCTATCGGCTGTGAGTAACAATATATCTCTTATTTTTTTTTTTTTGACGTAAATATATTCATTTGCAGAAATTTTTATTGCAAAAATATTCTTACAAACTTATAAATTAAAACTTATTATTGCTATAATGAACTATAAATAAAGCGTATTTTTTATCCTTTGTTCCCAATTCGTATACAAGTCTTAATTTGTTTTGACCGTTAAAACGATATCTTGCTATTATTGGTGATTAAAACCTTGCGTTGATAGCAGAATCCTAATTATTAATTGATGTGTGACGTCTGCCACCATACATCTTTTATCCTTCTTTATCCTCGATATCTTCTTCCTTTTAAGGTATTGGTTGTTTCTAATGCAGTTTAGTGTTGCAAAGTCAATTTTCTAAATAATATAAAACTATTAATCTCCCCATCTTGGCTTTACCTGAGACTCACCAATCGAAACACTGTAAATGTTCTTCTCTAATCTCACAACTTTATTACCACAGCATCAAAGTCCTGGAGCTTATTCTCTACATTTTTTATCGCTATTAAAAATACGATTATGTATTCTACCTATTTAAAAATCTAAAAAATTCAAAAGATTACTTTGAAAATTGTAGTGAAAAGCTGATCTCTCACTTAATAAATTCTTTTTTTAATGATTTTGATGCTGCTTTAGCCTCCATAAATGTTTAGCGTCATTTTCTTGATGCCTAAGACTGTATTCATTAGAAGCACTTAAATTTTTCTTTCTAATTAGAATTCTTGCAACTTTTGTGAGCCCTAAAGGTTATTTTTTTTCAAATTTGTTAGGTTGTAATATATTTTTTGGCAAGATAGTTCGACGCCTGATGACCCTGAAAAGCACCAGTGAGGTTCTTAAGTAAACTCTTTCTTGACTAAAGTTTCTGGCAAACGTGATTACCTCTATACATTAGGATGATTTTCTCTGGCCTATTATTGTAGCACTACTCTGATCACGAGGAAAACTTAAACGTTTGAAGCATTGGAGCTAATTGTAGAACTCTTTCCTAACGTCTCCTAATACAACGTCGAAGATTTGAAGAATGGATTTGAATACTTTTTAATTTTTATGTATTTAATATTCAATTTAAAGTTTGCCATTAACCTTCAAAGCACTATATTATTGGAGAGCAGCTGTAACTTTTTCTTGAAATTATCTAAGAAAGCTTCAATACTTAAATGTACAAAATTCCTTATCACACCTTTTCGTATGCATCTCTTCATGGCTGTAATCATATCAACGTATTAAAAAGTATTTCTAGATTAGAATCCTGTATCTAATTGTGGTTTTATGTCTCCTCTAGTTTTAAATAAAAATCTTGTTAAGATGTTTTTTATGCTAACCCAGTTATGCATTAGAGCCATACATGACTGCCTCTTTGCTCTTGATAGTTTTGAGGAAGCAACCAATTCTTTAAATAAAGCAATAGCCTCTAATTGAAACTGCAACCATTTTCATGAGTCTGTATCGTCAAAAATTATGTTGGCTGTATACTGTAACGATTACATAAGCATTTTTACAGTAAGTTCAAAATATTACTAGTTCGTCATAGGATATATATTCTGGGGCAATTAAAGTAACTTTTGAATAGTCCAACTAATAATGATGAGATTGTAAGCTAAACTTATGAGTATCCAACTCGTAAATATAAGAAAAAAAAAACAGAGGAAAGGTGAAGGAAAGCCTTACTCAGCACCCCTCTGTGTAGCACAACCATAAAATACAGATACTTTATAAATGTTTCTCGTAGTTTTCCTTTTTTATTAGGACATTAAAGTTACACATGAATTATGTATAAAATATTAAGCAAAGCTAACAGCTGAACCCACTAAGAGATCTATCGACTCCTGGAGAGGAGAACCATAAGAGGATAACGAACACTCTGAGTAGTTTTGACCACATAGTCGATCTTTGGAGATTTCGGCGCTTATTTAATAGCTTTGTGCTGGAAGAGTTAGCTTATAGTACTGTTTGGAATAACGCTTTACCTGTACGTAATAGTTTTGAAGCATTTTGGAAGTAGTAAAAGCTACTGATTCAGACGTAAACGACTAATCAATACTTAAAATAACATTATCATGAGTAGGTAGGCTAGACCTGTTCTGGCTTAAACCACGTAAATCGCTTTTTTCCCACAAAAATTAAAGAAAGTGTGAAAATATTTCTTTCTCTCCCTCTGCGCGCGCTGCTTGTGTCAACGAAGAGATAGCTCATACTTTGTTTTGTATGCAAGTCTAGATCTTTTTTTTTTTTTACCACTCTTATTTGACAATCTGTGCCGCAAATAGTTCCTCAGAGCCAGTTACCAGAGTATTAAAGGGCTGAGTCTACATTAAAGCATATAAGGAGTTTGCCAAAATTTTCGTATGAAAATAATTTTAAGAAATAAACATGAATCATGAGGAGTTTTTCAATAGTCCTGTATAAAAGGTTGACTTTAGACAACATAATAAGACAATCTTTCAAAATCCAAATTATAATTAGAAAATTAAAAAAAAAATAGAAAATACAACAGACTATGTTTACAATGCATGTATCTTATAGTCGGAGCAGCAATAATTTTGATTGAATTAATAAGTTGATATATTATTTCTAATAATAAATCAAGGAAAATTTGGTAAGGGTGATTTAAATAAAACTTGAAAGTATGTCAGCTTAAGAACTTTATTTTATAACTATTACAGTAAGAAATTATATTATAGTGGATTTTAAAGACTTTTGTAAATAAAAAACAACACAAATAATAACTTGTATACCTATTATATTTCCAGACTCACACATAACAGAATTATTGTACAAAGACAAAATTGGTTGCAAAGCGTATTAGAAGATTTTTTATTTGTTTAAACTTACAAGCACATTAAAATACTTGTATCAGTTTTTGATGTACAAGATTTGTATTTTTTTTTTCTTTTTAGTTTTGCAATGGTGTAGCTGTTTATGATATATTTTACATTTATTAAACATAAATATTTAAAAAAATGCTATAAAAAAATTGTTTTTGACCAGTTGAGAATTGATATTTAGTTCATTTTATTTATTTTTTTTGATTTTTAATAAAATTTAAAAAATGAAATAAAATACACTTTTGTAATAGTTTCTGATCAAAAAGTAATTACTACTTAGAACATCACATAAAAATTATTATCCAAAAATACTTGATTGATCAATAAATAAAGATTTCCTTTGACGTTTTTTTGTATAGAATACAAATTTTCTCTAAGTATTTCTTTCACGTTTGAAACTTCAATGATTTTCGCAACTGTCAGCTTTATAAATAATAAAGTCAGCTCGTTCACAATAGAATCTTTACATTTATCGACTAATACGGTTAGACGTTTAATACGATGAATTCTTTGATGTATACATCTAACACAGATGAGTAGAAAGATTGCTAACTTCAATGCTACGATGCGAGATGACTTTTTGGCACTGATCAGAGCGCCTGGCCGTGGCCAGCCATTGAACCTGGCACACATCTTACTACTCGTATCTAATAGCGTGCGCCTACAAGAAGAGGAGTGGAAATGTTGACTATGGCTATAAATATGAGAGCACATTAATACTTATTTTAAAATTCAGTATAATTTTAAAGAAAATTTTCGGCTATTTTTTTAAGGATGTCAGTTCAGTTATAATCCCTGATTAATTATTTTTCCTAATAATTGTTATGAACTGTAGGACAAGCTCCAAAAGTTATTAATGAACATAAGTGACTTTAAGATTTCCGAGGACCAAAGTTTCGATAGCTTAGTTGACCGATGCTTATGTCGCCGCTCGAATTGTTTTGCTATTACGAGATGGATTCCAACTGTCGGCAGATTTTTTTTTTTCATGCAGTTCATCATTGTAATTAAATTTCTTCTATTTATGTTTTATTTAAATTTGTAAATAATTTTGCCAACTTTTTTTTTTGATACGTTGAAATAAACATATTTTTTTACTACATCTATTTAACAATTAAGTAAGTTGATACTTCTTGGTGGCAAGGCCATTTCGTAGTTTCGTAATAATAAAATAAACTTTTTAGAGTGCAAGTATGATTCGTACATTTTAAGACTCACAAAAATTATAAACATCTAATGTAAACGTTAATAATCAATAATAAAAAAAAATTTTCCCTTTGTGGAAGAAAAAAAAAAAAAAAAAAAAAAAAAAAAGGAAATTTGGAAATTTAAATCAGTTGTAATAAGTTGTAATAATTTGTCTCATGAGATTGTGCGAGTTCTTGATTGATCTGTAGCTGCCAAGGGTGCTAAGAATCTAAAGATAGGGGTGTCACATCCCAAGCTATCCGTTCATTAAATTTACATACTACATATTGTCCATGTAAAGCAAGCTCATACGACTAGAGGAGCTCATACGTCATTTATATGCGTGTGTGTAATAGCTTAAAGGTGAAATGTTCAACAATATGGTACACCCAGCCTCTTCGTAAGCATAAACGTATGTATTAAAATCGTATTATATATATGAACAAATAAATTGTATTGTATGTATGAGTGAATAATTTACTTGCTCACTGATTGTCACTTCAGATAACACCAATCTTAAAATTCGTAGTTAGCACACTATTTCATTATATTTACAATTGATTGTAAAATCCCTAGAAAGATTAATTTTGAAATTTGTAAGCTTACTGTCACAATTGAGCTTGTGTTAGACGTTTTTATATTGCTGATACGAGCTTTTATCATCACTAACCCAAAAAAAGTCAATCGCAATTGTCAGAGAAATGCGATTGGAACTGTTGTATTGTTATTTGATAATATATGAAATCATTACATGTAACATCATCGGGCGAACTTACTGTTTTTCTGTCGACGCAGTCTGCACGAACATCATTCATTGGTTGACTCAATTCAACCAAAGGCCTTTTTTACTCGCTCTGATGCTAGAAAAACGCACCATCAAGAGAAAAAATCGGTCTCTTTACGTCTGTCACCTGTCCTCTAAAGTTTTAGTCAACTCTTGACCCTCACGACTTGTGAGTATTTTATACACGTAAGGCATAACGTGTTGGCTGAGGTGACTCGAGTGTGTATCGAGAATATCAATAGTATTGGACTACGCTAAGAAGCGAGGTACAGCAAAAGAGACCCGCAAAAAGTGGTTCCGGCGATAGCAGAGAAAGTAGAAATCGCAATATCCTACTGGGTACGAACTTATTCGTGTAGTTTAAGGAAACATTAAAGATTACTGTATGAAGCATAAGAAAACTCCGAAGCAGCAGTAACGACAATGAGTGATAGATGTAAGTTATTTATCAATAATATAATTAACCCCGAATCTTGTTAAAGTGACCCGAGTAAATTGTATTTAAAAGAACAAATTACTATTCAACTGCTTTAATGAAGAAGTTCATTAATTAAAATTACCTATATTGTTTAAATAAAGATTATTATTCTATCAAAAAGAACAAATAAAGCTCACGAAATGAATTCTAAGAGACCCAGGAGTGACACTTAAATAAAACAGTTAAGACCATACTCTCAACAAGTCTGGTCATAACACTAGCATTTCTTAGTTCATTTATCTCAATGGCTGTTATCCCTTATCTGTTTTTTTAATAGATAGTAGATAATATTGTTTATCAATAAAGTATTTGCTGATGACGTATTACTATTTGTTTTAACTAACTTTCCAAATGGGATGGAAACTGAGAGATGGTAGCATACATTGGTCTTCATGTGCAACCCTTATGTAAGTTACATCACTATTGTTATAAGCTGCAGATGCGTATTAATAATAAGCATAGATTTTATAGTGTGAAATGGACTCGTTAAATGTGACATGTAACTAAATGCTTAGAATTTCTTCCACGCTTGTTGCAACAAAATAAAAGTATACAAGTAAACTTATACAAAGGTCTAGAGTTCTTAGAAATTAAATGTTTTGATGTGTTAGCTTTTGGCGTTTTAATTATCTTCTGCTTTGACATATTAACAGTTTAAATGCTCGTTGTTGACTGAGCGTTGGAGTGTATGTTGAGCAGCTTCTATACATTCCATAATTTTGAACGATTTTCATCATTGTATGGGTGTTGTGTGCAACCTTATCATTATGAATTCTCTACAAAAATTGATTAATTTTCTGTCCTGGTCAACTGTATGCAATCGTATGTGATTAATAGCGTTCCTAACAATTGGTTATCATATTATCTTTGAAGGAACTTTAATAATTTTGTATTTTAGGGAAACTGCTAGGATTAATTCTTTAATTGTAGGAGCCTCTATTCTGTTTGTGTAGGCTTGAATACTAATGTTGCACTTTACTCGTAATGTGTTTACTTTGAACATTGCCACAGGTAAATTTAAGTTATGGGTGATTTTATCTTCTGAAACTTGCTCAATAACACCTAAAAGCTATCCTATAGAACGTTTCGTTCTAAGATCGATTGAATGACTACACGTTATAAGATTACGGAGTGTATTATTGTTGGATTTTATATCAATAGCTATGTCACTAGGCTGTAATACGTCCATTAAGAATAATTCAATAAATCAAATTTCAGCTAATTGTTATGAAAACGACCATTTAATCATGTAAGTGAAATTTATTTGTACCATTGTCAATATTTGGAATCGAATAAGATCTACGAAGTTATAGTATGCTAAGAAAATAGTAATGTTCTGGGAACAATTTAATAGGCGAAGAAAACTGCACTTCTTATACATAAAAAGTATCAGACAGACTAAGTGTTAGCGTTTCTTCCATTATTATTAAAGAACAATTTAAGAATTTTTATCTCTCAGGCTATGTCATTTGCTTTTTGACAATCTTTTCAACGGGAATGCCAAGCACAAGTGACCACAATTAAAATAATGAGTGTCTTGATATTTTTGATAGTTATACTTAACCTTGTCAACTTCCAAGTACAGAATAAAGTCTAAAAGTGGATGCAGGTCGTAGAAATTGTCAAAGTAAAAAACATTATTACCGCCTTTTTGATTTTCTTTTCAATGAGTTCCAGGTTCATCGTTGT
>NW_019379784.1:172729-208808 GCF_000648655.2 Copidosoma floridanum | reverse complement strand
GGGTACATATATATATATATATATATGTATATAATAATTCTTAAATTCGAATTTCATAACATTTCGCGCAGTTGTAGAGTGACTGCCGAACACGTAAGATGGAGAGTCACTGATAGACAAAGATACAGAGATGGATAGATATATAGTTGCATGAAAAGACACACGTGTATGATTAAAATCAGTTGAACAAAATTTAAAAAAGATTAAGTTATAGTAAAGAAAGTGTAAATAAAGAAGTGATACAGAATAAACTTTAAATGTCGTTTCTTTGTTTACAGGTGAGCTTGTACATAACGTAAATAACTGTAATTCCATAAATAATATGACCTTTCTTTGTTTACAGAGAAACGATTTCTAGTTTCTTTTAAAAAAACCCTGAATAAATAATTGTCTTATAAAACAACATTTTGTAGTTATCACTAAAACACTATGGACAGACTGCAATTCGAATTTGCCGTGATCTCATCAAGTGATGATGAATCCAATTTATTAGCCATAACCTCTTTAACTACTATAGAAAAAAAATGTTTTGCAATACCAGAAGAAGTGAGACAAATAAACAACCATAAAGAAATCCTAAAACTGAGTAATTTTACGGAAATGAAAAGTAGCTTAAAAAAAAGACATCAGACTAGAAAGATGTTGATAAAATTAGATGAAGAACTTAAAAAGATATATGTACATGAAGATGAAAATATACAATTTTTAGACCAATATTTAGAAAAAGTAAGTACAGATAAGACTACTAAAAAAAAGATAACCTTCAGCAAATCCAGAAAAAATTGGTGGAAGCTACAGAAAAAAAAGGCCAACGAAACTTAAAAAGCATTTCACACAAGTTTATGTAAGAAAAATTCACAAGCAAGAATTCAAATTCAAAGCAATGGATGGAATTTTTTGAAAAAGAATGCGTAAGATTTAACATCAATGAAGATGGAACAAAGATAGAAATACTGAGATTGTTTTTAGAAAAATCCTGTATGGACTGGTACAGTTCGATGGTCACAAAATCGACAGTGAATTCTGAATGGAAAGAGTGGAAACAAAAATTTATTAGACTCATTTACAAACAAAGGATGAAATTCAGTTACATATGCTCTAACATTTAGATACAAAGAAGAATTACTTATTGATTATGCTATGAAAAAAGAACGACTTATATTAGATATCAACAAATCCATAGACCCCACAACACTTATTGACTTATTTGCAACAGGTTTACGAGAATTTATATTGAATACAATAAACAGAGATGAACTCAGTGATAGTATCGATTTGTTTAACGAAATGAGAAAACATGAAGGTATGATGTATAAAAAAACTTTACAAGAAACAAAGAAACTAAACAGGATTATAAAAAGAAAACTGAAGAGTGAAAGCCCTGCAAAACTTGCGAAGACTTGAAAAAAGGAATAAGATATCACCCAGAGAAAGCATGCTGGTTCAAAACAAGAAGAAATAAACATTAGAATATTAATAAGCCCAGAAAATGGTTAATGATGTAAAAAAAAACGGATGGTTTGATAACTGTTAGAATAAAAATTTTTAAAATTGAAGACAAAATAGATGTATACATTGTGAATCAAGATGATTTTGAGGATTTTATAATAGGGTTAGATATGATAAAAAAATTTAAATTAAGCCAAAATGAAAATTGAAAAATTGAACAGAAAAAAAAACATTTTTGGAAGAGCATCAAATTAACAAGGATGAAAACTCTATTAGTAAAAAAATACAGATATAGATGAAAAAACAGTTTCATTTAATTTTAACGAACATGTACAAGAAAAAAAAATTAAAATGAAAATAGACTATTAAGACGCAAAAGAACAAAACCAGATAAAGAAATTAATGAAAAATTAAAGATCAGTTTCTGCAAAGGATAAATACGATATTGGAACGGTTAAAGACTACAAAGCTTAAATAGATTTATTGATTGATAGATACTGTAGCAAAAGACGATACAGATGTACATTAGAAAACAAAAAAGAGATTGAAGAGCAAATATCTAAATTATCAAGAAACAATTTAATAGAAGATTCCTACAGTCCTTTTGCGGCTCCGGTAACATTGGTATTCAAAAAAGATGAGAATAGAAGATCAAGACTATGCATGGACTTTAGAGACTTAAAAAAAATTATTGTTCCTCAAGCCCAACCATTTTCGCTAATAGATGATTTGATTATAAAAACAAGGAACTGTGAATTTTTTACGACACTAGACATCAATTCAGCATTCTGGTCACTACCCCTACGCATTGAGGATAGAAAAAAGACAGAATTTGTTACACAGGATGGACACTTCTAATAGACCTGTTTACCATAAGGATTAAAAACATCACCAGCTATTTTCAAAGAGTTTTATGCAACATCTTAAGGAAACACAAACTCACAAATTTCACGGTGAATTATTTTGATGATATTTTAATATACTCACCATCTTTTCAAGAACACATTCAACATATAAAACAAGTGATAGATGCAATAATTCTCGAAGGTTTCAGATTGAAATTATAAAAATGTACGTTTGCTCCAAAATATTTGCTAGATGCCAGTGATGTTACTATATTACTGAAGGAATTGAAAATGAAAAAAAAAAGGACTGGATAAAAGATAAAAAACAAGCTTTAAAAAATACGATAAAATCACACAATTACAATAAAAGACTATTTGATAAAAATTGAATACATTATGATTTCAGTATAGAAGACAAAGTCTGTGTAGAGAACGAAAGCAGACTAAAAAGAAGAAAATTAGATGAGTTAAGAATTGGGCCATACGAAATAGTAGAGAAAATATCAAGTTCTATTTCCAAAACAAACACGGGAAAACAAAAAGCAGAATCAACTTTGTTTCATACAACTAAACTACAACCAGTAACATCGGATAACGAGGAGACAGATGAAAAAGAAAACATGAATACGGAATAACGAGATGGTGGCTGCTTATTGCCTCAGAGGGGAGATGTAAAGAAATAATATTTCTTAAATTTAAATTTCATTACGTTTTGCGCGGTTGTAGAGTGACTGCCGAATACGTAAGGGGGAGAGTCACTGATAGAAAGAGATAAAGAGATGAATAAATATATAGTTACTTGAAAAGACACATGTGTATAACTAAAGTAAGTTAAATAAAATTTGAAAAACATCAACTCATAAATAAAGAGTAAGAAAAGTGTAAACATAGAAGTAATACAGAATAAACTTTAAATGTCTTTTTTTTGTTTACAGGTGAGTTTGTACATAATGTAAATAACTATAACTCCATGAATATTGAAACCTTTCTTTGTTTACAAAGAAACAATTTCTAGTTTATTTTTAAAAAATCTTGAATAAATAATTTTCTAATATATATATGGTAGTGGGGCTTCGATCCCCTGCACGTTTTGCGTTCTGACTCCCTAAAAACATTTAAAACTTAAAAATCTTTGTTTACAGAGAAACGATTTCTAGTATTTTAACCCTTATTTTTTTAGGAATGTAATNTTTAACTTACCTACACCAAAAAAAATGGAGAATAAAGAAGATATAGATGAAGAAATACTTTTCAGCAAAGAAATGTTTAATACAATGAATAAAAGTTTGAATAATGACCAAAAAAAAATATTTCATATTATTTGCGAACAAAAAAAATAGTATTTTATGTATAGATGATCCTGGAGAGTCAGAAAAA
This sequence comes from Copidosoma floridanum, assembly GCF_000648655.2. The sequence continues at coordinate 205,137 of NW_019379784.1, read as the reverse complement.
ACTTATTTACCTTAAACGTTAATTTATTTTTTTATTTCTCAAAATAAAAAAATTTTGTCAACGGCATGGACTGGCACCGCATCAATTTTGCTATCAAAGGGGATGACAAGTCATAAAATATTTAGACTTTCTTTTGATCTCAATAATTTAGAAAGTGCCTTTTTAGAGTTTGAGTATGATAAAAAAAATTGGAAATAAAGTCCTTATTCTGAGAATAACTTTAGACATAGGAAATAGCTCAACATTACCTTTTATTTTGTATTGTAAACAATTTCCAATTGTTGTGCAATTTGCTATCACAATAAAGAAATCTCTAGGTCAAAGTTTTGATAGTGTACGCTTATATTTAAAAAAACCATTATTTTCTCGTGGCCAATATGTGGCTTTATCTAGATGTAGAAATAAAAATCATTGATTTATTCAAATAGAAAGAGAAAAAAATACAGAAGTGAAAATTATTATTTGGAAATAAATTTTTTATAACTAAGCTTCGTTACTTGACAATTTTCACAGATAAATAATAACTTTTAGTAAATCAACTAAATTTGTGGCAATAAATAAAAAGTTACAACATTTATAAATACTTTATCGTTTAACAATAATACATGACACGATTGTTTTATGATCATTCTTTTTGGATTAAAAGTAAATTTACTTATCACAATGATTTATTACTGTGGTTACAGTGAAGGTTAATTAATAGTCTTAAGTTCGTAAGTCTGAAGTTCGTAAATATCAGGCTTAATACGAAGAATATCTTATAAAGTGATTTGTTTTTGATTGTGTTTGTCACATTTTGACTTTTTAAACGAGCTATTATATTTATTAATTTTTTTTTTTACCTTAAATTCATGTTTATATGAGAAAATCCACAAAAAATATCCCGTTTTTGTCCCCCATTTTAGTTAAAAAAATTTTTTCAAAACACGCCCTTCAAACTAGGATTATTTAAATCGTAGTGTAATGTACTATAAGGAAAAAATTTTGAACACGTGGTTAGTAAATGGCAAGTAAAATAAGTCCTATCACGAAAGTATGCCTTATAAAAATTTTTTCATTTAAATGGGGGACAAAAACGGGATATTTTTCGTGAATTTCCTCATATATCTTATAAAACATATACCCATATTTATTGATTATTCATATTGCTTATGCTTTTGTCTATCATACCATTCCATTCATAAATATGACATGAGTGTGGCAGCAGCTTAATAGTTTTAAATATTATAAAACTTTTAACTTCTTTGCTTCAATATTTTTTATATTGTCATATCCTTGTTTTTTCAATTTTAAATTGAACTTACTCAATGCTGAATTTAAACAGTTTATTAGATATTCGTTTGCTTATAAATTGTGTCCAATACTATAAATGAATGAAAATTTTTTGTATTTACAAGTAAATCTTACAAAACACTTTACTCCAGCATGATCAGCTCTACAAGTATTTTGTGGCCCTTATCAACCAGTATTCATTAGTTCTTAAATCTCTTAGGCTCTATTTGTTGTATTTTAAAAAATTTATTTGTCATTATACTTTTAACATAATTTGCACATCTTTTTTCTTTCATATTTTACAGCTATTTCTAAAAACTGTGCTAAGTAGGCTCTGCATTCCTACGTTACTCTGCATGTGTAAAGTATATTCTTTGGCATATTATGAAACTACTTATCATTAAATGTAATCAATCACTTATACAGCAATGGAGACCTTATTTCACATAACCTCTGAGTTCATCGGACCACGGTTTCCAACACGCACATGGTGACTTGATTTCACGGAGGTGGAAGCCACATATGTGAAACTAATTGTTGTGCTCGGAAGCCTCTGTTTCCAAGTATCGAACCATTAGAGCCGCAATCTAAATGACTGCACTACTGTGGCCCCAGTTCGCGCATTTATTATTGATTGATTTCAATTTCTTTCGTTTAAGATCAAAAATTTTACTTTTAATTAATTGATTCAAATATTATAATCTTATAAGCCCTATTCTTTGTACCACCTTCTTTCGTCTGTTAATTNTATAGCTATTTCATGTACTCAACAAATTTTAGAATCATAAAATAAGTTATGTAAATGCGTTAATTTACCTCCCCCAAAAAAATGTAAAAAAAAAGAAGACATCCATGAAGAAATACGTTTTAGTAGAGAAATGTGTAACTGTATGTAAAAAAGCTTAAATAATGACCAAAAAAAAATATTTCATATTATTTGCGAACAAAAAAAATAGTATTTTATGTATAGATGATCCTGGAGAGTCAGAAAAAACTTATTTACCTTAAACGTTAATTTATTTTTTTATTTCTCAAAATAAAAAAATTTTGTCAACGGCATGGACTGGCACCGCATCAATTTTGCTATCAAAGGGGATGACAAGTCATAAAATATTTAGACTTTCTTTTGATCTCAATAATTTAGAAAGTGCCTTTTTAGAGTTTGAGTATGATAAAAAAAATTGGAAATAAAGTCCTTATTCTGAGAATAACTTTAGACATAGGAAATAGCTCAACATTACCTTTTATTTTGTATTGTAAACAATTTCCAATTGTTGTGCAATTTGCTATCACAATAAAGAAATCTCTAGGTCAAAGTTTTGATAGTGTACGCTTATATTTAAAAAAACCATTATTTTCTCGTGGCCAATATGTGGCTTTATCTAGATGTAGAAATAAAAATCATTGATTTATTCAAATAGAAAGAGAAAAAAATACAGAAGTGAAAATTATTATTTGGAAATAAATTTTTTATAACTAAGCTTCGTTACTTGACAATTTTCACAGATAAATAATAACTTTTAGTAAATCAACTAAATTTGTGGCAATAAATAAAAAGTTACAACATTTATAAATACTTTATCGTTTAACAATAATACATGACACGATTGTTTTATGATCATTCTTTTTGGATTAAAAGTAAATTTACTTATCACAATGATTTATTACTGTGGTTACAGTGAAGGTTAATTAATAGTCTTAAGTTCGTAAGTCTGAAGTTCGTAAATATCAGGCTTAATACGAAGAATATCTTATAAAGTGATTTGTTTTTGATTGTGTTTGTCACATTTTGACTTTTTAAACGAGCTATTATATTTATTAATTTTTTTTTTTACCTTAAATTCATGTTTATATGAGAAAATCCACAAAAAATATCCCGTTTTNAATTTTTTCATTTAAATGGGGGACAAAAACGGGATATTTTTCGTGAATTTCCTCATATATCTTATAAAACATATACCCATATTTATTGATTATTCATATTGCTTATGCTTTTGTCTATCATACCATTCCATTCATAAATATGACATGAGTGTGGCAGCAGCTTAATAGTTTTAAATATTATAAAACTTTTAACTTCTTTGCTTCAATATTTTTTATATTGTCATATCCTTGTTTTTTCAATTTTAAATTGAACTTACTCAATGCTGAATTTAAACAGTTTATTAGATATTCGTTTGCTTATAAATTGTGTCCAATACTATAAATGAATGAAAATTTTTTGTATTTACAAGTAAATCTTACAAAACACTTTACTCCAGCATGATCAGCTCTACAAGTATTTTGTGGCCCTTATCAACCAGTATTCATTAGTTCTTAAATCTCTTAGGCTCTATTTGTTGTATTTTAAAAAATTTATTTGTCATTATACTTTTAACATAATTTGCACATCTTTTTTCTTTCATATTTTACAGCTATTTCTAAAAACTGTGCTAAGTAGGCTCTGCATTCCTACGTTACTCTGCATGTGTAAAGTATATTCTTTGGCATATTATGAAACTACTTATCATTAAATGTAATCAATCACTTATACAGCAATGGAGACCTTATTTCACATAACCTCTGAGTTCATCGGACCACGGTTTCCAACACGCACATGGTGACTTGATTTCACGGAGGTGGAAGCCACATATGTGAAACTAATTGTTGTGCTCGGAAGCCTCTGTTTCCAAGTATCGAACCATTAGAGCCGCAATCTAAATGACTGCACTACTGTGGCCCCAGTTCGCGCATTTATTATTGATTGATTTCAATTTCTTTCGTTTAAGATCAAAAATTTTACTTTTAATTAATTGATTCAAATATTATAATCTTATAAGCCCTATTCTTTGTACCACCTTCTTTCGTCTGTTAATTTTTAATATTCAACTATATATTTCTATTAGTATTCTTTTTGTATTTTTTTTAGATTATTTACAAAATATTTTATTCAATACAAACTTTTTTATGTTTTCGCTATTGCTAAGTGTTTATTTTTTACTTTTTTTTTACTTCATTATCGTCTATTATGATCTTCTTTACTTTTGTTATTTTTGATATTTTGATAATCTCTCATAGACTTCAGGATAAAAGTTAAACAGAAGATTATTGTATTTAAATTTTGTATACACAATTTTTAAAGTTTGTTCTTTTATTCCTCATTTTTGTAGTTTCTGTTTATTAATTATTTCTTAATCTAATTTCCAAAGCTTTTTTTAAACAATGCTTCTACCAAAGAATTTGTCTGTGTTTATAATGTAACCATTACTCTTGATATCTAATAACTAATTTACTTAGTTACCTAAAGCACATCTGTAAATTTTTTGCTTTCAAGCTAGATTAACATAATTCTAATTTTATGAATCTTTATCTTGGTGTTGATAAAATTTCTTGTTCTTTTTGTTGCCATAACCTCTGCTTTGCCCTCTGCCTTTTCTGCAACTTTTGCACTACCCTCTGCAATAACTACTGCCTTTATACTAGCTTCTTTTGTTATATGCATCTTACTTGCGTGTATTATTAGCGGTTAGATTAACTCTGCGTACGGTCTCTTGCCATATAGTTTATTTTTCCACTTAAACAATAATGTTCTTTTTTTTATGAGAAATGTACTAAAATAATTTTCGCCTTTATTTTGTGCACTTATCTTCATTCAATTTGTTGTTTAAAAATTTTTTTACTAACTTTAGTCATTTTTTCATCTAGTGTAACGTATATAAGATCACAAATGTGACAGTGGGTTGCTCACAGTGCCTTACTATGTATCTTATTTTTTTAAGTTTAGTTATTTCTCTACTAGTAGCTTTAAACTTCTTTCTAGTTTTCTGAAAGTCTATGAAAAACTTATTGTTGTAACTATAGTTTTTTAACTTAACTTTTTTCTATTTTACTTCGATTGATTTTTTGCGATGCTGTAGATTCAATTACATATATATTTTTAAATGCCTGCATCATACTATCTACTGTCTCACACTCTGATATAAATAAAAGTTGTATGTTTAAATAGGTCATAGATCTTTGATGCGTCACGAATGTAGTCAAGTATTTAAAATTAAACCATGTAAGTATACGATGCGTAGGCCAATGCTTAGTTGCGTCCTAAGTTCAATAAAATTTCGGTTTGGGTCTTGGGCATCTTATTAGACTGCCTAGTTGGGTTCCAAATGTCTTAACAGACTGCTGAATTGGGTCCCAGCCATTAAATTCACTTTTTAGTCCAAGAATTGATTTAATTTATGACCACTTCTTTTTTCTTTTGATCTCAATAATTTAGAAAGTGCCTTTTTAGAGTTTGAGTATGATAAAAAAAATTGGAAATAAAGTCCTTATTCTGAGAATAACTTTAGACATAGGAAATAGCTCAACATTACCTTTTATTTTGTATTGTAAACAATTTCCAATTGTTGTGCAATTTGCTATCACAATAAAGAAATCTCTAGGTCAAAGTTTTGATAGTGTACGCTTATATTTAAAAAAACCATTATTTTCTCGTGGCCAATATGTGGCTTTATCTAGATGTAGAAATAAAAATCATTGATTTATTCAAATAGAAAGAGAAAAAAATACAGAAGTGAAAATTATTATTTGGAAATAAATTTTTTATAACTAAGCTTCGTTACTTGACAATTTTCACAGATAAATAATAACTTTTAGTAAATCAACTAAATTTGTGGCAATAAATAAAAAGTTACAACATTTATAAATACTTTATCGTTTAACAATAATACATGACACGATTGTTTTATGATCATTCTTTTTGGATTAAAAGTAAATTTACTTATCACAATGATTTATTACTGTGGTTACAGTGAAGGTTAATTAATAGTCTTAAGTTCGTAAGTCTGAAGTTCGTAAATATCAGGCTTAATACGAAGAATATCTTATAAAGTGATTTGTTTTTGATTGTGTTTGTCACATTTTGACTTTTTAAACGAGCTATTATATTTATTAATTTTTTTTTTTACCTTAAATTCATGTTTATATGAGAAAATCCACAAAAAATATCCCGTTTTTGTCCCCCATTTTAGTTAAAAAAATTTTTTCAAAACACGCCCTTCAAACTAGGATTATTTAAATCGTAGTGTAATGTACTATAAGGAAAAAATTTTGAACACGTGGTTAGTAAATGGCAAGTAAAATAAGTCCTATCACGAAAGTATGCCTTATAAAAATTTTTTCATTTAAATGGGGGACAAAAACGGGATATTTTTCGTGAATTTCCTCATATATCTTATAAAACATATACCCATATTTATTGATTATTCATATTGCTTATGCTTTTGTCTATCATACCATTCCATTCATAAATATGACATGAGTGTGGCAGCAGCTTAATAGTTTTAAATATTATAAAACTTTTAACTTCTTTGCTTCAATATTTTTTATATTGTCATATCCTTGTTTTTTCAATTTTAAATTGAACTTACTCAATGCTGAATTTAAACAGTTTATTAGATATTCGTTTGCTTATAAATTGTGTCCAATACTATAAATGAATGAAAATTTTTTGTATTTACAAGTAAATCTTACAAAACACTTTACTCCAGCATGATCAGCTCTACAAGTATTTTGTGGCCCTTATCAACCAGTATTCATTAGTTCTTAAATCTCTTAGGCTCTATTTGTTGTATTTTAAAAAATTTATTTGTCATTATACTTTTAACATAATTTGCACATCTTTTTTCTTTCATATTTTACAGCTATTTCTAAAAACTGTGCTAAGTAGGCTCTGCATTCCTACGTTACTCTGCATGTGTAAAGTATATTCTTTGGCATATTATGAAACTACTTATCATTAAATGTAATCAATCACTTATACAGCAATGGAGACCTTATTTCACATAACCTCTGAGTTCATCGGACCACGGTTTCCAACACGCACATGGTGACTTGATTTCACGGAGGTGGAAGCCACATATGTGAAACTAATTGTTGTGCTCGGAAGCCTCTGTTTCCAAGTATCGAACCATTAGAGCCGCAATCTAAATGACTGCACTACTGTGGCCCCAGTTCGCGCATTTATTATTGATTGATTTCAATTTCTTTCGTTTAAGATCAAAAATTTTACTTTTAATTAATTGATTCAAATATTATAATCTTATAAGCCCTATTCTTTGTACCACCTTCTTTCGTCTGTTAATTTTTAATATTCAACTATATATTTCTATTAGTATTCTTTTTGTATTTTTTTTAGATTATTTACAAAATATTTTATTCAATACAAACTTTTTTATGTTTTCGCTATTGCTAAGTGTTTATTTTTTACTTTTTTTTTACTTCATTATCGTCTATTATGATCTTCTTTACTTTTGTTATTTTTGATATTTTGATAATCTCTCATAGACTTCAGGATAAAAGTTAAACAGAAGATTATTGTATTTAAATTTTGTATACACAATTTTTAAAGTTTGTTCTTTTATTCCTCATTTTTGTAGTTTCTGTTTATTAATTATTTCTTAATCTAATTTCCAAAGCTTTTTTTAAACAATGCTTCTACCAAAGAATTTGTCTGTGTTTATAATGTAACCATTACTCTTGATATCTAATAACTAATTTACTTAGTTACCTAAAGCACATCTGTAAATTTTTTGCTTTCAAGCTAGATTAACATAATTCTAATTTTATGAATCTTTATCTTGGTGTTGATAAAATTTCTTGTTCTTTTTGTTGCCATAACCTCTGCTTTGCCCTCTGCCTTTTCTGCAACTTTTGCACTACCCTCTGCAATAACTACTGCCTTTATACTAGCTTCTTTTGTTATATGCATCTTACTTGCGTGTATTATTAGCGGTTAGATTAACTCTGCGTACGGTCTCTTGCCATATAGTTTATTTTTCCACTTAAACAATAATGTTCTTTTTTTTATGAGAAATGTACTAAAATAATTTTCGCCTTTATTTTGTGCACTTATCTTCATTCAATTTGTTGTTTAAAAATTTTTTTACTAACTTTAGTCATTTTTTCATCTAGTGTAACGTATATAAGATCACAAATGTGACAGTGGGTTGCTCACAGTGCCTTACTATGTATCTTATTTTTTTAAGTTTAGTTATTTCTCTACTAGTAGCTTTAAACTTCTTTCTAGTTTTCTGAAAGTCTATGAAAAACTTATTGTTGTAACTATAGTTTTTTAACTTAACTTTTTTCTATTTTACTTCGATTGATTTTTTGCGATGCTGTAGATTCAATTACATATATATTTTTAAATGCCTGCATCATACTATCTACTGTCTCACACTCTGATATAAATAAAAGTTGTATGTTTAAATAGGTCATAGATCTTTGATGCGTCACGAATGTAGTCAAGTATTTAAAATTAAACCATGTAAGTATACGATGCGTAGGCCAATGCTTAGTTGCGTCCTAAGTTCAATAAAATTTCGGTTTGGGTCTTGGGCATCTTATTAGACTGCCTAGTTGGGTTCCAAATGTCTTAACAGACTGCTGAATTGGGTCCCAGCCATTAAATTCACTTTTTAGTCCAAGAATTGATTTAATTTATGACCACTTCTTTTTTCATCACACTTTCTCGAGGCTTTGGACAAGCAGTATAGTAGAACATACTGGTTTGTTTATAAATATGTTTGTGTTTTTGTAAATTTCACCATAGATTGTAAAAATATTCTTGTAACATCCGTCATGAATCGTTTTTTTATTTGCTGTTGTGATGCAGGCAAATTTGTTGCAATATAATTCTCCAATACGTAATCGCAGAATTCTTCCATTTGTTTACGCTTGGGCATACTTTTTTTTATTTATCCCACTGACACAAGACTTAAGCATTATATTACTTTATTCTGTCACAAGTAAAGTGTAAGGACCAAGTCTAAGACTCATAACAAAGTTAACAATATTAATAGCGAACACTCGTACCTTCAACTGTAGGAATCTTTTCTATCATATTTGATAATAAGACGCCAAGATAAAGGGATCAAATACCAACATCTGAGGTTTAAATAACGTGTAATTGTAGCGTTTATAAGCTAGCCTAATTAGAAACTAATGAGTCAGAAGTTCATTTAATGACCGGGACCCAATTCGGCAGCCTGATAAATGCCAGGGACCCAGCTATGTTGTAGAATGACCTCATAAATTTTCTAGAACTCAACTTGGCTACTTCCGATACGTAGTCAACAAGAATTGTTAGTTAATAATTTTTTTTTTTTTTAATTTTTATCCATATAATGCATGAGTAAGTTGAGCTGGTAGCTAAAAACTGGGTGACAGCTGTATAATGAGTTAATTCTTGCTTTTATCATTTATAGCAGAGCTGGGTAGTAGTTTTCAGTTGCAGATTTTCATTTTAGAGATCGAAAAAATTAGATGCTGAAGGTATGCTTTTGTGACTTTCACAAGACTTTAATATTCTCTTCAAAAATAGTTTAATAATGATTATTAGTTAGATTTGTCTAAAAGAACTATACTTTCAATGTGCTTTGTTGATTCGTAAAAATCTTGGAGTTAACAGAATATGTGGGTTCATTAATTTTTTTTAAACACTTCATGTAGCTGAAATTGCAAACCTTACAGCTTTAAAATATGGCGTATTATAGAGGGAAAATAAAATCTGTAAGAAAGCCAAGAAAATTGTTAAATTTTTTATAATAAAACATATTAATTAAGAATATAAACGCATAAATTCAAATCTAGCATAGGACGAAGGGTTGATCTTTGAATAAAGAAAAGTGACATATTGCTAAATAAGGTGAGTACGGTGTATGTTAAGTTACTGGTGTGGTTGTTTATGCATGACCTATGGACTTCTTTTACCCAACTCCAGCTGTTACTTACAAAATTTTTTTTTTAATGTTGCAAAAGTTTATAACCTATTTAATCATTATAATTCCACGATTGTGAAAAAAAGGATGAGAAGCATTGCCTCACACTTTTGTTTCAACATCCATGCTTTTTTACTTCTAGAAGTGTTGCAGTTTTCCAGTACTATTATGCAACAACACTGCAACAAGTAATGGTGTTTTTCATTAATTCAGGATCTATATACGACATCTAAGAAAATCGTAGTAGATCACTTGACAGATGACTGTTTGCTCCGCAGTTATTTTATTGAACTGTATGATATTTCATATACTTCCGTGGTACTTAGTTTGTCGTACACAGTTTCTCTGAGTTATCTTTTATCAGTATTTCTAGTTGCGACCACTATCATGCTCATACAACAATCATTTCATTTGATTTTATTAATTGAAGTGGCGGTTTTCTGAACTAACAGACATAGATCAAACTAGATGTAAGTATTTTTGGTGATTTTTTTATCTTTAGTAACCCTTTGTTTAAATTTAAAAATACCTAAACGCAAGAAACGATTCCTATAAATATCTCTTTCATTAAAATTATAACTTACCGGCTCACAATCTTTGTTCTTGAGTGTCATAAAAGTTAGTAATTGTAATCATGAGTACGCTAAATAATAGGAACTTGATCTTCATAAAAGAAAGTCATGGCTGATATATGTCAGCTTAAGTAATTTTTCTCTTTGCGCATTCCAAATAAAGAAAAAAAAGTTAACCACTTGTTAGTATTACACATGTGTATGTATATGAGAAAAATTGTGCTTGTTTGTTGGCTGACTCTGAAATAACCATTTTTTATTAAAATTACTGAGTTTAAGTTTAACTAGTAATTTTTAATAGATACAACTAAAAAGAGAAATTTTATTTTGTGTCATACGCAATATAGTTATAAGCACAATTTATCATTTGTCATTGATATGTATCTATATTTTTTCAAGTTGAGTTGGTAGTTTTTAATATATTTTAATATAGTTATCAAAAGTAAAGGTGTGCATCCCGCATGAATATGCATAGTAGGATAGAATTGGTTTAAAAAACAAAAATGTTATCAGCACAAAAATTATCATGGTAGTAGTTATTTAGTTTCTAAACAAACCTTAATAGTCTGAAACTCCAAATTGTGTCAGCTAATGGCCCATAATAAAAAGTAAATATGGTCAAGAATGGTTCTTAACGTCTAGAAAAAACTGGAGAGTCGGAAAAAAAAGTTAAACTGTTAAAAAAGATACGCAATTTCAGGACAAAAAAAATTAGCTATACTGAAATAAAATTGGCCCAGCCATTTTTTCGAAATTTTCAAAAAAGTGCTTTTTTGGACCATTTTTTAAAAAATCTATAACTTACGTTTATTTAACAATTAAGACATAGAAATTAAAAACAAGGTTTATCTTGTGCCCTTCAATTTCCACACTTAATTTTAAGAAGATCGGTTGTAAACTTTTTTCAAACCGCTACAAGAAGCGAAAAATGGTTCCTCCGCAAAAAAGTTGAACGTGTCTAGTTTTTCAACATATTGCCATTTTTCAAATGGCATTGTACTCGTCGAGAGTTATTCTACAAATTACCAAAACATCGTTTCGTTTGACATGCCAGAAGTATGCGAAAAATTGATGTCAAAAACTCAGCTTTTTCCATGAATGTGGCAGTGGGGCGAGCCACCGACGTAGGCCACGCCCACTTTTCCCATCATGACTCCAGGGTTGCTGAGCGGCCACATTCAAAATGAAAATGCCTATCAAAAATAACGATATCTCTTGAACCATGTAAGATGAATTAATTTTTTTTCTATATGGGGTAGCTTTTAATAATATTAAGGTTGCGCGTATTTACAGCCTTATATAAATAATTTTAGGACCTGTAAAATCAACGCTAATAATTTGTCATCCCTTACTGTTGCTGTTTTTTCCTCTTGCATGAGCCACAATTGTAGAATATGGTTTTAACCATATATACTACACTTATATAAGAATAACAGTTAATATCAATTGTTGCAAAATTGTTTATCTATAACAAAATAATTTTTTTTTTTTTTAAAGTTTGAAAAATCTAAACATTAGTTAATGTAGGCTAAGTCACTTTGCAAATAATTGTTATTATTACTATTATTATTATCATTATCATTTCTTCATTATTAAATACATTATTGTTTATTATTCACTATTTTTTATTTTCTCCCCATTATTGTTACAAAATTGTCTTAAGTCCAAGAATGTGTAAATAAAATCTTTCTGAATAACTTATTACTTGCAACCACTCTTTCATTATGTATGTATGTAAAGGGTCTTCAAAAGTAGTGTTACCTCCTTGCCTTGGATGGCTAGGTGGAGAAGCCTTTATATATGATGCCAGAGAATTGCGTCTGCTTATTGTCAAACACGTTTCATCCGTCAAGCTGGATACATCAGCACATACGGCTGTATATCGTAATAATTCACCGTCGTTATTGTAATATTATTAAACTTGAATAAGCTCCTGAACATTATTGGAAAGTCCATATACTACATACAATATATAGCTATGCGTGCGTATGCCTTTGCTGGCTTGGGCCAAAAAGGTACGAGAATAGAGAAGAGAAATGATAAAAAAGGGAGAGCGAAGGAACAAAGTAGAGGAGATAAGCTGGAGACGAGAGAGCGAAAGGACCAGGTCCGCGAGACAAGAGTACATGCACAACTTACCTCAAGTATCAGTAATTCTAATAAATCATAAGTTAACAGCAAGTCACGCTTTTATTCATTCTCGCACCTAGAAACCCACGTAACGGCTGGTGTCAGAAGTGGGATACAGACAAAATTTTTTACGGTCTGTCACGTGCGAAAAAATCACTTAGTCAACAAACCACTAGAGGCAACAAATTTATTGAAACACAGAACACAAACAGCGACAGATAAACCTATTACTGCAAAAAGGGCCAGATACCTTGTAAAATTAAGAGAACAAATGCAGACAGAACAAGATAAATTATTAAAGGAAGGTATAATCGAGTCATCAATATCGCCATCTAGCTTCAACACATGCACTGTGCTAAAAAACTCAGGCCCAATGGGGAAAAACGCTGGAGAGTCGTCACAGACTTTAGGCTATTAAATGAAGTGATGGTGGGCTCATGTTTTCTGTTACCGTTTCAAAACGACATTTTAGAAAACTGAGCAACCACGTGATACATAACCGTAATAGACTTGAAGAGCAGATATTTCCTGGTAGAAATACACGAGGATGACGCACACAAGACCGCATTTTCAGGCCCAAAAAAGCACTATCAATGTGAAAGATTGACAATGGGATGCTGTGATTCACTAAATAACTTTATGCGATGATAACACTAACGATAGCAGGACTGCAGAGCCATGAAATCTAAATTTATATAGATGATGGTATTACGGTGTTCGGAGAAAATCTGGAACAGCACGGTATACAGTTGAAGGGATTGTTGCAAAGGCTCACGGATGCAAATTCAACGATAAAGCCAAAAAAATGCTAATCTCTCAAGCATGAGGCAAAGAGAATAGGACACATTGTTGGAAACGAAAAAATAAAGATAAGCCCTTAGACGATTAAGGCCGTGAAAAAATTCTCAAAACCTACAAATGCCACGAAAATAAAACGATTTGTCAGGCTTCCGGAATACCATAGACGGTTTATAAGAATCTGTGTAAAAATAGCCAAGCCACTTTCAAAACTGACAAAAAAAACTGTTGAGTTCAAATAGAGAGAGACAGAGGATCAGGCATTCGTAAACTGAAAACACGCTTTCTGTATCAAACCGGTGCTTGCAGTCCAAGACATTAGTAAACCATTTATAGTAACAACCGACGCATCTGACTACGCCATTGAAACTATTATAAGCCAAGGAGAAATAGGCGCAGATCACTTTTGTAAATACGCGTCTAGATGTTTGAAAGGCAGCAAGCTACGGTACCAACATACGATAGGAAATTGTGGATAATAGTGTACACTAAAGAGTAATTTAGACTATATTTGTTTGGTCGTAAACTTACAGTTTTAACGGATCACGAATCACTAAAGCATTTCCACATATCAAAGAAGCTAGACTTAAGATTTACAAGATTTAAGGCAGAACTTCGAGGATACGAGATTAACGCTGTTTATAGACCTAGACTAATAAACAAGGCACCGGATGCTCTGTTTCGTAACCCAATAATAAAACGAGGGGAGGACAATGTAGAACTACCATGCCAGGAACGGTATGAGCTCGTGAAAAAACAGGAAAGGGATAATCATAAAGTTGTAAACGCGCCGCCGGCACGCATATATAAGATGCGTACTAGGAAACTGAAGAATTTGATACGAAAGAAAAAGAAAGACAAATTAGAAATATCTGACTTGTACGTGTCAGACGAGAAAGTAGTTAGGAAAAAACTCAAGAAACTTAAAGCAACGAACACATATCAAGCATCAGCAGCTATAGTGATAGAGATACATGATCAGAGCGTGAGATAACATAAAAACCAAAAGATAAAACAAATGAAGATACTCTTGCAGCGGTAAACGACAGAAAGGAAATGAAATCACAACGATCATTAGACAATGAGGTAGCGTACAAGTGCAAAGAGAAAAACATAGAAAAAGAGGTGAAAACAATAAGCACATTTTTTATAAACGATGGTATCTCAGAGAAAATACAACACAAAACTCGTAAACGTCAATTGGATACACTATATAAAAAAATCTTAGATTTTCTGATACCGTCAAGCATTCGCACAACTTAAAAGAGATTATTGTTGCGTATTGTGGTTCACCGGCAGCAACGCAGAGAAAATCCAAGCCAGTAAAACATTGGAGATTCGAAACAAACAGTTGATAAAGGGAAGGTGCATGAACAGGACGAGAGTAGGGCCAAAGACAGAGAGCACATAGATGAGTGGGGGACGAAAATGACTGAACCAAGCCAAACGGCACTGAACAAACATGTGATTCAGTGACCACCAGATACACAAAAGCCCAACTGTAAAAACAAAAAGTATAATAATAACAGAGGCCCAACTACCAATTTAAAGTAAATACTTAATGAATTTTCCAATCGATTTCGAGCAAAGGTCTCAAATGACGTTGAAAAGAAGGACATTAGGGGGAAAGAGAGCATAAGGATTGATGGACGGAAAAGCGATGAAACACCGATAGTGATGAACGATGAAGAAGATGCAAAGTCTTAAGTATCAGGAACTCAATGCACAGAAACCCTCAAACAGCTGAAAATAATCGATGTCCCGAGATACATAAGCTGTCTGTTTCATTGCCTAATACTCTGACATGGGTTAGCAGAATCAACAGACGAACTTAGAGAAATACTGTGCAGGTCAGAATGAATAAGTAAATGTAAAGACCCAAAAGAAACAAAACAAATAGTCAATAACAACCATTAATTTAGTGACGGGGTATGCGCTTTCATATTCTCGTAACAGTATAAAGCAAATATATGTATAAACTCACAAGTGTCACCCGATAAGACAATATATTAATACTTTATGGGGGGGCGGGGCACGGAATTTGAGCACATACATCTTAAAAGCCAACACTATGAAGCTTTCATAGAGAAAGTCAGTGGTGACTACTCACCTAAAAATAATAATAAACAAGACGATGACCCCGACAACCAGGAATCCTGCGATAACACAGAAGAAGATCTTGAAGGAGACAGCAAGGACCAATCTGTAGACGAACAAGATAGAGAGAATGATAAAGACGACGCGTGGAATACGAAGAATGGCAAAGAGAATGAGAGAGAGGAAGAAAGAAAGGAGGTTGATGAAGAGCGCATAAAGCCCTCGCCTAAGCATCCACCACCACTGAATACCAACACCAAACGAGACTCTCTCTCTCTCTCACTAAATAGCGACTGGGGCATAAACAAAGCTGTAATATAAGAAAGCGACGACAGTCCCGGCGAGGAGAGAGAAATTTTTTATAAAACGAGTACAATAGAAAAGAACAGAGTATGTATGACACGATTGCCATAAGACATACCTCCATTAGCCCCACAAGGCAGCTCAGACTCCACCCCGTTTCAAAAAAAAAGGATAGTCGAAGATCATCCGTTCAGATACATCGACAACCTAGCATCCTTTACAGTAACAGATGATATTTTGGGCACAGAGAACATTGACGCGCTGTATTATCGAGGGTATATAAACCCAGTAGTTATGAATAACGAGACAAAGGTAGTTAGTGACGTCATGCTATCCAAAATAAGGAAAGTGTGCGTTATTCGGATGTACACGAAAACTCACTTCGAGGATTTAGCACTAAGATCCGATGTAAGGAAATGCATGATAGCCCTCAGATTATTAGTAATGGTGAACAAATTAAAAACAATCGAATTAATAGATTCAGCGATACTTAATTTTAACTAATAGCCATACGTAGTCGAACAATTTGAGAAAATTCTGAAAGAGATAAAAATAAGTGCTACGTTATACACAAATACATTGGTAGTGCCACCAGTAGATCAAAGATATAAGCTAATAAAAGATACCATGAACTTGCAGTAGGAGGACACCGTAATATTAATACATCATAAAGGAAAATAGTGAAAGATTTATATTGGTAAAATATAAGGCCAGACGTAAGGCAGTACGTACTCGGCTGCTTTTCATGCCAAACAAAAAAGCTTGTGCGAGTAAAAACGAGACAGGCCATGGTAATCACGGATTCCCTAAGCAGACCATTTGAAAAAATATTGATAGACTCTTACGGACCAATAAATCAACAATCAGCGCACAAAAATACACACATCTTATGAATACAGGATTGGCTAACTAAATATATAGGGCTGGCCCTTGTTAAGAAAGCGATGGCAGACAAAACAGTGAGAGCCCTAACGGACAAGTTCATATCACACTTTGGAGCTCTAGAAAAGTTATCATCTAATAGGGGGCTAACATTTATAAACAGAACGATGGAGAAATTCGCCAAACTATTTAAAGTCAACAAAATTGGGAGCACAGCTTACCACCCTCAAAGCAACGGTGCAATCGAGCGTATGTACCACATAATATTTAAAAGCATAAGTCAGCCAAACCAAAAAATAGGACGAGGTACTACCACTGCGGGCTCTAGCATACAACATGCCAGAGCACGAGAGCACAGGCTACACCCCACACAAGCTTGTATTCAGCCAACGTGCAAAACTGCCGTCAAGCTTTAAATAGCCGGAAAAAGGACACACGTACACAGACTTGCTTAAACAAATGACAAAGAATCTCACACAATTAAGAATGCTGGCATCAATGACACAGACCCAAAATGAGTATACATTAAAATACTATTACGACAGGAAACAGAATAAAAAGTTCTTTATGGAAAAAGAAATGGTATACATATTAAAAGAATCGTCCAGAGAAAAGTATACGACTATTCTGAGGGGCCATATAAAATAAGGGGTGTATATTACAAAAATAATAACGTGAAATTACAAAGTGGCAACGAAATACACGTAGCGCATGTGGACAAAATCAATAAAGCGTGTGTACTAAAATCCCCACATCCAGCAGAAAACAAAAAGGAAAAGGAGCAGGATACTACAGAATGAACACTTTTATAATGAATACTTGACTGTAGAATAAAACTTTTTTTTCTGCGGCCCTTGGGCGAACCACAACAAAGACAACAAATTATGTGCAGCAGAAATATAAAATCATTACAAAATGTGCTACCAACGGACATTCAGGCAATTCAACACCCCCTGCTAAAGAAAAAGTATTGGTAGAATCCGTACAAAAAAAATTTTTTTTTTCGCAGCCCTTAGATGCGCTAGGAAAAAATTTATAGTAAAAATAAAGTAAGAAAAAACAATAATAGTGACAATAATGATAACAATACGAATAGGATACTAAAAAGGTAGCGTAACCGAAACGAAAGTGAGGTGCTACAATCAATGAAAAATTATATAGCACGTATAAACATGCCGAAAATTCGGCTATAAGCATGAAACATGCAGAGTTAAAAAGGCGAAAAAAAGAGGAGAGTATACGTACGTCAAATTTTTTTTTGCTGTACAACACCCAGCTACCGAAAAAATAAGTAATAAGATAAACGATAAGGTTACTATATTTTGTTACCCTTAAGAAAAAAGGCATTGTCATAAAAAACAGTAAGAGATATTGTTTATGATAAGGAAATTAAGGGAAAAAAATAATGATAATACTATGTGAATTATCATAATTATTATTATTGTGTTTCTATAAGAACAAAACAAATGGAAGAAAATCAAAAGAAAAACATTATTAGCATTAAAAAAAAGATTAAATAACAAAATATTAACAAGTTTACTTGCGATTATATGTAACGTACTTTATAATAGTGTGATTAGTAGATTTTAAGCAACGTAAGACATGCGAAGTTTCGAGGAAAATTTCTTATTTTTAAATCATTTTGATTTTAACCATCAAGAAATACAGCTGTAATTGGAAGTTTTTATTAATAGTGCACTCAGTTATAATATGTCAATTACTTTATTTATGGTCAATCCTAAAAATTCCTAACCTACTATTTAAATTGACAGCCAAAATAGATAGACCCTAGTTTAACTTTAAAAGTCGTTTGTTGGGAATCACAGAGAAAAAAGCTATAATTGCGTAATTGGTCGTAATATTTCGATTGAACAGATATCAGATGATGACAAAAACTACTGAAAATTTAGAAGATTTGTTTTACCTAACAAAACTAAAATGAAACTGAGCAAATAGAAATACTCATACACATTTAGTTTGGAAGCCATGTAAGATAAGGTTTTCTCCAGTATGTAAGGGATCAGAATCACAATTAAATCTGAGGCAGCATTTCACCATGCTAATGACACTAGCAAATATATGTATAGTAATACAACATTGCAGAGTCTATTGGACACAGTTCTTACAAAATAAAACACTAGCTGTAAAATATATTTTAAAGAAAAAGTTTTGTATACGCACACACATGTGTATTTATACGGAAAAACCCCCACCCAAGAGAGTAGTACGAGTCATGAGTCTTATAAACGAAGTCAGAGCATCCTAAGGAGACACTCGTAATACAATTTTTAAGAATCCGAAGTGAGCATAAAACATAAATTACCTGAATGATTAAGCAATCGTGCTACTTAACCACCAACGGTATCATCAGAAAATGTAAACATTACAATAGCAAATAACATACTTACCAGTATAAATAAAAACAAAAAAAAAACATAGGACGATAAACGACGACTCGAAGAGAAGCTAAAACCCTCGTATTGGCTAACATGAGTATGTGTCTCGTGGAAAAAGGGCCAAACATCTGCGGGTCATGCAGAAATGAGAAAAACCAACAAACTTTTACCAAAAAATACCCATGAATTGCCTATAAATTTCTCTTTCAACAATGTACACAATCTTTAATCAAAAAAAGAAACAAATTTGTACTATTATTAAGGGAACATATTTTTACTTGACACCAGGCGAGAAACAATAAACACACATTTTGTACATAATTAAATTGCGTACGCAATCAACACATCTTTCAAAGTTTACTAACGTAAATAATGGAAAAAAAAGAAAAAACGATGTTATATTCAACAAGAAAACTATTATAAGTATTTAGTACATGTAGAAAAAGTTGGCTATGGAAAAATAAGAATTTTCTGTAAGGCAAGAAAAAATATTTGTAAAAGGAGTGCAATATATCATTACCTAATAGAAAAAATCTATTCACGTAATAAGTTATTAACAGATAATTTTTCCGCTGGTAAGGTTGGGTGTAAAGATTCAGTATATTTACTCAACGAGCCTTCTCTCTCTTCATTACAACGGTCACATCCAAGTGCTGTTTTTCATGGGGGACCCCACTACTGACTTGTTATTAAATGATTTCAGGTAACAGGTGAAAAAACACCAATCGAAAAGCTAACCCTTACGTGGCTTCCAAACCAAATATGGATAATTATTTCTATTTGCTTAGTTTTATTTCAGTCTTGTGAGGTAAAATAAACCTTCTAAATTTCCAGTAGTTTTTGTCATCCTCCAATAAACTGATCAATCATAATCTTACGATCTATTATGCAATCATAGGTTTTTTCTCTATGATCTCCAACAGACGGTTCTTAAAGTTAAACTAGGGTCTATCTATTTTGGCTGTTGACTTAAATAGTAGGTTAAGAATATCAGGATTGACCATGAATAAAGTAATTTACAGATTATAGCTGAGTGCACAATTGTTAAAAACTTTTAATGGCAATTGTATTTTTTGATAGTTAAAATCAAAATAATTTGAAAAAAGATTTTTTCCTGGAAAGTTTGCATGTCTTGCGTTCTCTGAAATCTACTAATTATACTATTTTAAAGTGCGTCACATATAATCGTAAGAGAATTTGTAAATATTTTGTTATTTAATCCTTTTCTTTTATTATTCATAATGTTTTTCTTTCGATTTGTTTTAAATTTTTCTTTTGTTTTTATAGAAATACAATAATAACAATTACTATAATTGAAATGTTATTATCATTGTTATTTTTTTTTTCCTTCAGTTTTGAGTGTAAACATATAATTTACTTTTTATAAGTGTCTAACGCACAAGTGTATAGCCACACTGTGAGTATGCTGTTTAGATTTTAAGTGCAATATACATGGAGCCAATAAAGATTTTACTTGTGTTATTTTATGTGAGATTTTTCAACGAGGTTAACGCTTGAAATAGTATCAAATCTATGGTTTCACCCCACTTCAGAAGTTTACGTGGAATTTGGCATGGATTGTCAGAGCAGTTACAAACGTACCCTTGCCCTTATAATATATCTATTGCTGGGATAAATATACGATAAAGAAGAAGCACTTAAAGTTATTTTTTAAATATAATATTGTAAGTTCATCTTTAGGGAGGGATACCAAATGACTTGACCTTTGTATCCAACCGTGATGATTAACCTACCTGTACGGTCATATGTTCTTTTTCGTTCTAGAGTCCAACCTCTGTATCATACCTAGTACAAAGGTCGGATTTATCAATGAAAGAAATATCTAACTGTAAAGGTAAGTTGCATTTCAGGGTCACTTAAAAAGGTCAGGTCATTTAACATCCCAGACTATAGAACAATTATATCTTAGCAAGATGAAATGTTCAAGACGACCCCATCATATTCATAATGATATGTTTCACAACCCTGCTAAGTCTCGTTTAATAGACCGTTCCCATATAAGAGCGTGTGGACGTGCACATCTAAATTTGCGTGCATGTGGCACACGTAAGACATTTGATATAAGTCAAGTTTTTAATAATTTTTCTATTTTTCTTAATGTCCTTGTCAAAACATATTGTTTATGGTGAGTAGTATGTATACATTTCAGAAAAAGATTTTTACTGTTAGATGTGTTAATTCTTGAAATAATCCAGGTCACGTAGGCAAAAAGGTAAGATCTATTTCTAAAAGTTTGCAAAAAGCATTTTCAAGTATCTCTGCCATAGCGAGAAAATGTAAAAATAGTACACAGTTGTTCTAGGTAAATTAACATTGAAGTCAATGAGACTGATAAAAACTGGAAAAATATTACCTGACAAAACTGTAAAAAGAGTTGTAGAGTCTTACGTTAATAATTTAAATAGTCGAATTATGCCCAATAAAAAAGACTATGTTTCTGTAACAATTAATGGTGGTAATATTGAAATGCAGAAAAAATTATTATTATGTGATATAAAGGTCCTTCATAGTCCATTTAAAGAATGGATTCCTATGATGATGTGGGCTGTAAAAAAAAACTGTATGTTCTTCAACTTCTTGGTTGCTCAGTCAAGTAGGCTTTTTCGTGTCAACACTGCTTTAGCCCAATCAGCTTAGAGATAAGCACGGGACGTTTCTCGTTCAAACGCACCCTTAACGTGTGCAGTAGCGTAACAATGTTATTCAGCTATTCCACCGAAATCTTACTTATGATTAATGAGGTTGCTTATTTGATATTATTTTTGTAGTGCTGCTTAGCTTTATTGCTAACATACATTATTTTATTAAGTTGTAAGCAAAATTCCTTAATTTCTGGAATCACCAGTTATTGCATGACATACACTGCAGTAGTGTGGTGTGTTAAATAGTCAGATAAAAAAATAAAACTTTAATGCTGTACCACTCCTTTTTCTTTATTATAAACAAAGTTAAGATGTACAGTACATTGAGCATCATCGTAACGAAATTTCTGTGCTGCGCTTGGGCAACGTATGCATAGTTCTCGGGTAAGTCCATATGTACTAAGACTTCCTCCTTTTGTGAATTATTTTTCTAGTCTGATATAAATTAAAAATGTGCTTTGAAAAAAAAACAGGGTGAAAGAGTTCTCAATTTTGTAGATGAATTACCAACGAAATCATCGACTGGAAGATATTCTCTCTTAAGAGTGCCACGGTTAGTTGTTTGCGAAATTAAAAAAATAACCTTTTGGATGCAATTTTTCGTCAAAATATCGTAAATAAAATTCGAAAACTTTTAAGAGACAGATAACAAGTTGCTGATTGATTTTCACACAGAACAATCCTGAACAAGTCTGTAAAAGATATTATTTTATTCTCATGATTCAGAGTTAATTTTAAAAAATTTGAAGCATCGATCATTGACTTAAAGTTTTGGTGCAGTACACAAATACATATACTATGTGTACCACTAGCACCAGGCAATACATATCATTCCGATCAGAGATCTGCAAATTTACTCAATCCAATAGAAAATGGAGGGACCAATTCTTTAAATTTACTATAAAGGATCTTGATATCACATGACAATAATCTTTTATGCATTTTAATATTAGCACCATTAATTATTTTTTAGATCCACCGTTTTAAATTTTTGTACACCTGACCTTAAATTTGTAGTCAGTAACTTTAAACACCAATATATTTCAGAAACCTCTTAAGTAAGGTGATCTTTTTCTATCCACGGTTAACCTAGAATGTCTGACATATATATGTGTGTGTGTATGTTAATGTGTGTGTGTGTGTGTAAACTTTAAATCCCACAAATCATAGTAGTATAAAATCAGGTGCAATAATGTAATCCATTAATACATTTTCATTGCAGTTTATTTGAGTTTTGTTTTTGTTTGAGCTATCTACGATTTGTTCTATTGTTTGTTAAAGGTCAGATGCCTAAGATCACCTGGTTTTCACTGCAATCAAAGTATTCGTTTGCATTCTTCTACTAAAACTTAAGGGTGTATTTTTGTATTTTTCGAATAACCTGGGGTTGTTAATAATTTTCTACTCGTTATATATTTTCTTAAGTTTTGATCTTCATTAATAATAGGTTTAAAATAAAATATATATTTTAATTTATATGCAATTCTCCTATCTAATATAACATTATCGAAATTTTCGGAGTCGTAAGTTTGAATTTCAGTTAATATGTCTTGAATTAAAGAATCTCACTTTTCTCCATCAGAATATCTAGGTAATAATAAAAAGTCGATATAAGCTCGTTCTGATTCGTCTTTACTTCGAGTCTTGCTCAAATATCGTTTAAGACTCTGATTAAATTACCTTGTTAAATTTTGTATTTCTTAATGTGTCAAGGTTGCATGTCATAGTTTTGAGTTCATCTTCAAAAATGTTATCATTTAAATCTTTACTAAGCGAAATAATTACAACATAGACATAAGAATTAGTTGCATTTCAGGCGGAATCAGTAAAAAATTTAATTCTTTATCCGTTTCACTCAGTTCTTGTCGTATTTTACTCTGTTTAGGGTCCTTCACTGGTGGTTGTGAATCTTCCCACAAAGATTTTTTAGCACCTCTAGGGTCGTTTTCAGGAAATAAACTTGTTTTTAATAATGCATTGAGATTTATTGTATCTCTGACTGGTAGTTGTGACCTTTCATTTTTTTTAGAACTATTTGGTTTTACTCTAGGGATTTCCGTATTTGTACCACTAGCATGTAATAATAAGGCTATTAATTCTGAAAAATTCATTTTTAAAGAACTGCATATTTATTATACACTTTTACTATTATTTTTAAATATACTTTATGTGGATAATGTATTCGGTTGCAGAAGTGTTTTTTTAAAATCCTTTAAGTAACTTCACAATAATCTTATTTTTGTAATTTTTGTTTGTTTCTAAGCCACAGAGTTGTCTGTGACTCCTGGCTAATTGAGGTTCATCTATTCCTAATTTTGACATGATTCTAGGTCCTGTTACTTCTACTGCCTCCTGTAGATATATGTATATATATGTTTGTAAATAGGGACTTATACGGTCTTTACTTGCTTCTTACATATATATTAACGTCCACATAATTCCACTTTTGTCCTCACAATAACCCTTACATACACGTGATTGTCCACATAAGTCACTATTTATGAAGATATATTTTTTTTATATATAGACATTTATTGAGCCATAACATAGGACACTATCTTGCCATTTGTACATGATAACGAAAAGAAAAAAAACCAGTCGGGGGTGTCGCTGGTGACTCTTGGAAGATGTGAAAACACCCTTGAGGCACGACTGTTATGTTATGCATAAATTTCAACTCGTTCAGCAGCGTTTAACAAATTTTTGACAGTAATTTATTTCTTTGCAGGAGAAGTACATGTTCTTGGAGAGGCCATTGTCGAGTAAAAAAAAAAAAATCTACATCCTACCACAAATGGTACTTTTGTACAACAACTTTCATTTATAATATAGTAGACTGGGTTACGGCAGTAATATCGTCTGGGCCGAATAGCTCTTTTTATTTTACAATACAACTTGTGATCAAGAGTGAAGATCACAAAAATATTCAGGAAGTATACGAATCATGACGTTTCCCAACGTTTGTGAAAATTGCTGCAGGTATTTTTCTTATCCACTTCAGGATAATACCCTAGTTGTTATAGTTATTATTATGCTAACATACTAACATGCGTGTGTTACTCTTCTTAAAATTTGTGCTTGATCAGCATGCCTTGGCCAGCAGTTTTGCGTGGCAAGTCTGTGTGTATGTGAGTGCGTTTGTATGCTTAGCTGCTTGTTGACAAATAAGATGTAGTGTATCTACATATTTTGGCTAACAGCAGCGTAAATAAAGCGTTTCTTAGAAGAGAGAGAGAGAGAGAGATAGAGAGAGAGAACGAGAGAGAGAGAGACAGAACGAGAGAGAGAGAGAAAGAGAAAGAACGGTATTAGTAAATCTATATAGGTGTGAGAGAAAAAGCTTCTTGCTTGAAAAATTTTTACTGCCCAAGCGGAAAGTCCAAACCTCGTATGAAATTATTTAACATAAAAAAAAGTACAATGAGTACAAAGGTGAGTGTGTCATTTAAGAAATTGTATAGTGTGTAGGTTAAGTATGAGTGATGTATACGAAGTCATGAAAAAGGTGAGGCATCTCTCCGTTGGTGGTGTGATGTTAGAAACTAGCTTTAGTAAGGTCACTATATTGAACGGTGATGTTTGACGGTACGTCTATTAGACACTCTCTTGAGTGTAACAGAACTATGTCTTAGTAAATATTTTAGGTCTTCCATTCGATTCTGTCAAGTTGTGTCTGCTTTACATCGACGAGCTTTTAATAGATGTAAGGCTTCTTAATTTTAAATACTGGTGGAATCATGCTATTCAAGAGAGTCAAAACGCTTACCTTAAAGGAGTTTCCTAAGGATATCGTTGATTATTTTTCTGGGTAGTAGACCTGCAGTTGGCATCTAGGAAAGTGGCGCAGGCTCAAGTCTTGGATCCATGTAAATCATTGTGCAGTGTATTCTGGGTTATTGTGTGCCAGCAGAGCCCAGTATCAGGTATTCACGTTCCTCTTTCGGTGTGAGCTAGCCCAGTTCAAGACGATAAGGTGTGATGTAAATACTGTACGGTATGTGGCCCACTACATAGCGTACCCAAGCATTAAAGATACGCTGAAGACGCAGCTCTCTCGTGTAATTCAGTCCATAATAAACCATAGATGCATTATCTAGATGTGGGAGAACTACAGCCTTAACTAGATGCTTTCACAGATCCCTGATAAGCATGCCTCCTGGAAGCAAATAACACGGAGAATATGCCAAGTCTTTGTTGTAACGTAGTTAATATTCGTAGTCCAGGATTGTTCGTGTAATAGCCACACGCCCAGGTCTACATAATATCTTCAAACTCGATGACGTGTCCCAACATCACCACGGCAGGAAGTAGAGCACGGTTTAAACAGAAAATAAAAGTATGGCTGCCCGTGACCATTGCTTCTATTTTTGGTAGATTAAAACAAAGGCCATTTGGCTCTGCCCAATCGACCATTACCACGATATTGGAGTCAATCTGCGCTATAGCCTCAAGGATACATTCAAATAATGCTGAGCAGTAGATTTGAATATCATCTGCAAATATCGTATACCTGTTATGTTTCAAGATTTAGGGCAGATAGTAAACAAACATCAAAAATAATCTTGGTCTAAGAATATCCGATGAGTCCGAGCTTTGTCAGTAGGGTAGTGTGGTCGACCAGGTCACGTGCCTTTGTAAAATTGTAGGATACCACCACTGTGCTACATTCCTTAACTATGCTACCACGCACGTAATTAAGCAGTTGGATAAGGGCTGTCTGGGTATTATGAACTTTGCGAAAATCGTACTAGTGTGTCAAAACCGTAGGCTAGCCACATCCATGTGCGTACTAATTTGATCATCCACGATCCTCTCAAGAATTTTGAACAGCTCAGGGAGTCTAGCGATTAATCTTGTATCAGTGGGAATCACCACGCTCAGCTTTTTGGCAATAGGTCAGATTATACACAACTTCCATGCATGTGGGAAAACTCCCTTCTCGAGTATTCCGTTATCTACATTGTCTTCTGCATACAGAAATGGTCCTACTGGATTTTGAGATAATGCACCAGCGTAAGTGTTGAATTTTCCTGGTTTGTGTTTTGTGGTATATTTATTAAGTACTTCTATAATCAGTCAATTTAAATATCCAGTGCATTAAACGTTCTCTTGGATCTTTCCTTATCTGCATTCAATTCATCGGATTATGGTCAACTACGAGGATAAATCTATAAGGATATATCTTGTAAGAACGAGAATGATGTATTGCGTATAAGGCAGCCAAATATTCCTTTTCAGTTGTACAATAATTTATTTTAGCTTTATTTAGAGTTCTTAAAAATCTGGGATAGGATGGTCCAACTCATCCTTTTTTCAACTTAATATTGCTATAATAACATAGTCAGATGCATTTGTTGTTAACTTAAATGATTCACTAAATATGCTAGCCCTAAAAATTGTCTCTCTCTCACAGTTTTTTGCTCTGAAAATTCTCTAACGGCTTTTACTTCTTTAGGGTCTGGTTTAATCTCTTGTTAAGTAACTATATGACTAAGCAATTTTACTTTTTTTCCCTAAAATTTAATCTTATCTGTCTAAAGTACCATATTTGCAAATCTTAGCTGGTCAAAAAATATGTCTATGGTCGTGGTCTACTAGATCTTTTACATAAATAACAATATCGTACATATACAATAACATCCTACCATTGAATAAGCCTATTAATATTAAATCTTTTAGTTACTAGAATATGGCAGGTGCATTTTTCAGGTCTTCAGACATTCATCTGTATTCGTTATGTCCATAAAGTGTGGTAAATACTGTCTAATACTTATCATGTTCAGCCATAGGTATTAGTTAAAATTTACTTACCAAATAAAAAACTAAAGAATATAACATGATATCTACCAAGTTTTATGATTTTCTTCTAAAGATCTCGGAATTACTAAGCTATATCCTGAATTTTCAGTCTCTTATGTCTTATTCACCTACTGTCAAAAATCACCACTTAATACAGTGACATTGCTGAAGCTAGTTTCTAATATCTTACCATCAACGAAGAGATGCCTCACCTTATCCACGACTTCATATCTATTACTCATACTCAACCTACACACTATATAATTCATTAAATGACTCATTTACCTTGGTACTGATTGTACTTTTCTTTTTAATGTTAAATTATTTTATACGAGGTTTGGACTTACTGCTTCGGCAGTGAAAATTTTTTAGGCGTATTTTTTTTCTGTCAGACCTATATATGTACTGATATCATTTTTTTTTCTCTCTCTCTCTCTCTCTATTTTTAGTAAGAAACGCTTTATTTACGCTGCTGTGAGCCAAAATATATAGATATACTACATCATATTTGTCAACAAGCAGCTAAGCATACACACACACGCACATACGCACAGACATGCTACGCACGGCTGCTGGCCAAGGCATGCTGATCGCACACAAATTTTAAGAAAAAATAACACTTGCATGTTAGCATGTTAGCATGATGATAACTATAACAGCTAGGGTATGTTCCTGTAGTAAGTAGAAAAATACCTGCAGTATCTTTCACAAACGTTAGGAAACGTCATGATTTGTATATCTAGAATATTTTTGTGATCTTTACTCTTGACCACGAGTTATATTGTAGAATTAAAAGAGCAATTGGGTCCAAACTATATTATTGCCGTAACCTAGTTTACTATAATAAAAATAAGAGTGTTCGTACAGAAGTGCCATTTCTGGCAGAATTTGGACTTTTCTTTTACTTGTCAATGGCCGTTACAAAAACATTTTCTTCCCTTGCAAAAAAATTAATTACTCAAAAAAATTTTCTAAGCGCAGTCTCTTTTTTTTTTCTCTCGGTGAGTACAGTAACAGTCTGTTTTGATAGTGCCTCTTTACTGTAGAACTGTCTCCTGCTGTCTGTTCCCTACGGGCACTTTGATTTCAGGTAAACTTCACGCTTTATTGTGCAGGTTTGATGTGTGACTGTTATCTTAGCAGTTTGTGCACAGACTGCAAGGTTTTATCGGCTTTGCTCTATGTTGCTTTCTTAAAAGGCTATGAAGACAGTGCTGACATATTTCTTATTTCTCTGTTGGATTACTTAACTGCACAAGCGTGGAACTCCTGGATGGGCCACTGTGTTGTAGTTTTAGCCTGCCAATTTCTACAGCTGTTAATATGAGTGAGGATGAGGGAGACGGAAGGTAGGAGGAGAGGGCAAGCAACGTTTTGAACACAGATAATACGGATGACGATGACGTCAAGCTATCTGCTGCTCAAACGTACCAAATATGATGTTGATGTTTTGTAACAGCAATTGGGTACTGAAAAAGAAAAGTCAGTCAAGTCAGCAGTGTGAACTGCTATAATCTTTCTTAATTTTGCGTTGATCAGTATATTTTTTGCGTATTTAACTAAGCTCGTGATTGAAGAAGAACGTCACAGTAGCAAACTTAAATTACAACAGATAATTAACAGATTATCTTTAACTGTCACAGAAAATTGGACATGGCCAGTTACAGCAAAAGCCAAAACATTTGCTGATATTGTAGGACGAGGCTTACATAGTAATGCAGCACTTGGCAATGGTATATCGACCACAATAAGAAATGAGACTAAAGTAAGGATAGATCGTCTCAATGAACATGCTAAAGAACATAAAATGGCTTTGGACACTAAAAATGCGTGAAAGTCTATCTCTGCAGCTCATCTGCGACTAAAAGTTTGATGAGTTACATTGACCTCTAACAAATCAGTAGTTGTTAAAGCTGAGGGGCTACAAAATTTGATATGATGCTCTTATTTAGTAAAATTAGGACTTGAAATTCAAACTATACAAAAGTTACAGCCACACATCGTCATACATAGTATACCTGTTGAGTGCACGAAATATTAAATTCACAGTAGCTTTATAGCACAAAATCTTTGTGAATATAGATGTTGTGTGATCGAATTATCACCTAAACATTACATCGTAAACAATTATTTTTTCAAGATGGAGTAAACCTTGGTTGTGTCCAATGCAGGTTCAATGATCATGTACCTCTAGCACAGTGCTAAAGATGTTAAAAGCTGGGGCATATTGCTGCAAATTGCAATGATGAGGTAGTGTGTGGTTGTTGTGCTGGCTTGCATAGTACTAAGGATAGTACATTAAGACCATCAATAATAAGCTTTACAACATAAAGCGTTATACATTTGGCAAGATTAAGTGTCCTACACGTCGTACTGGTATAGAACGTAAATCTTACACTATTCACTGTGGTAAATAACACCACAAATGTAAACACTAGCAGATTAGTTATAAAACACATACATGCACAATCTATATCAGCTTACTTTTATGACATTGAAGGACTTGTCAAAGACTACAACATGGCTGTGTTTGGTATTAGTGAAACATCTCTCAAGCCTCGTACACCAAGCAATTTGTTTCAGATACCAGGATACCGTTTAATTAGAAATGATCGGATTACCAAAGGTGCTAGTGGTGTGGCTATTTATGTTTACGATTTACTTAAATGCAGAGTAATTTAAGTACCTGACACCCCACTTGTATATATTAAAAGTCCGGAATTCTTAATTGCATAAATCAAAAGCAAGTATTTCACTATACTCTGTGTCGTAGTATACTGCCTACCTTAATCTGGATTCTAGGCTGATGTTGAGTCCGCAATAACAGATAGTGCTTGCGCAAATGATCAGCTAGTTATAATGAGTGATGTTAACATTGAAAGGAATGTCAATTTCACTAATAAAAATATTTTCAAGTATTTTCAGAGTTCCATGGGCCTGGAAAGATTGCCTTTTAATCATTTTCATTCTAGTGCAGAATCAGACTCAATAATCGATTACATCTGCTTGAATGATGCTCACTATGTTAGCATTTGTAATTAACTGAGACAGCCATGAATCTATGTACATAATGTTATCATGGTTGGGTTAAATATTCCTACATCTAGAGTACTTCTGAAGATTAAGAAATATCCATCCTACGAATGCATTGACGAAAATAAAGTGCTTAATAATTTGAAAGAAGTTGATTGAAGTTTTTTGCAAAATATTTGTCTTATGGACAAAGTGAGTCTTTTTACACAAGAATTAACCAGAATACTGAACCACCATGCGCCCTTCTGAACATCAACCATGAAGAGTAGCTGACATTAGGGAATTGATCAAAAAACGAAATCGGGTATGGCGAGATTATTAACATTATAGGACTGATAAGTTTTATACTGCTTCCAAACAACTGCTGAATGAAGTCAAATTGAATGTAAAGAATGCCATGCAGGCAAATTATCAACGTATTTTTTCTGAATGCAAAACAACTGCACAAACTTTAAACAACATTAGATCATTGGGTTAAATTGAACGCAATTAACCCTCATACAGATTTCCCTCTACCTCCTACAGAACTTAACAAGTACAAAACCAAATATTTTTAAAAAGGATGAAAGACCACAACTACCAGTCAGAGATACAATAAATCCTAATGCATTATCAAGAACAAGTATATTTTCTGAAAACGACCCTAGAGGTGCTAAAAAATCTTTAGGAGAAGATACAAAACTACCAGTATAGGACCCTTTAGAAAGTGAAATACGACAAGAACTGAGTAAAACGTATAAATACTCAAATACTTATACCGGTTCCGACTCAGATGCGACTAATACTAATGTCTATGTTATACTCATTTCGCTGAGTGGAGATTTAAATGATAACAGTTTTAAAGATAAACTTAAAACTATGACAAGTAACCTTGACACCTCAAGAAATACAAAATTTAACGGAGAATTTGGATAATTCTGTATTAGATAAGAAAATTGCAGATAAATCCACATATACATTGGGTTTTAAACCTATTCTTAATGAAGATGAAATCTTAAGAAAATATATGACAAGTAGAAAGTTATTAATAACTTCAGGTTATTAGAAGAATACACCCTTAAGTTCTAGTAAAAGAATGCAAACGAGTACTTCCATTGCAGGAAAAAACAGATGATCTTAAGTACCTGACTCATAACAAGCAACAGAACAAATCCTATACAGCTCAAACAAACATAACACACAAATAAACTGCAATAAAAATATATCAATGAATTACATTATTGCACCTGATTTCATAGTACTGTCGGACACCTACCCCTTCTAAACAATAAAACGATGCAAGCAACAATACTGTGTGTAAGGCTTCCAAAAAAGGCCAAGTATCAATAACACATCTAGGACATAGTATACCGTCAATTTTTATAAGTAGGTCTTTTACTAATTTAACTAGTGGAAAGTGGATGCTTGGGTACCCAAGTAAAAAGTTGTACTTTCATAAAATTGTATGGTAGACAATATAATTATAATTATAAATATTTTTTTCATAAATTAATTTTGTGTACGAAAATGGTGCAATTATTGTTGGAAAGTGTAAGTCTACGTTAGTTGGGTGTGGTTTCAGTAAGTATTTGAATATTTAATAAGCTATTAATAATAAACTTGTATTACGGTACAAAATAATAAAAATAATGTATAGGGTCGTAAGTACAAGCCTGTGCGCTTTCGTCGAATCTTCCTGTGATTTCAGAACAACTTCCTACTGCCTAC